>JAVQJD010018182.1:0-14602 GCA_036023655.1 Nannoperca australis
AGAATGAGTATAGAGTTGACTTGATATCTTTTCTTATGCTGCTACGTGTTTATGAAGTTATAAGTATGTGACCACTTCTGCCCTTCGGGGTCAGATGCTTCATGTGCTCATGGTGTATGATCTCTGTCCTGAAATAGAGTTGGACTCTGTGCATTCCTTTCAGTGAATTAGGCCTGCTTAGTGAAAACAATTTGTGGACCTCCACTTGTTGTTTTCACTTTCCTTTCATTCTTATTATTTTATTATTTGCTTTTTATTTGCTTTAGTTAGTTGCTTTATTATTTGCTTTATTAAAAATATCAAAAGACAACAATTTGTTGAATTATCTTTTATTTGCTCACTTCTCCAAGGGGAATAAGGACTGATAATACATACTGATGGAGCGAACGCAACTATGCTTGGTCTTAGACTTGTTCTAGTCTTGAGTAGCTCTGGTGGTTGTGTGTGTTCATTCTACTGTTGAAGGGGTGTTATTTGTTTCTTTGCTAAGGTGTTTAAGACGTACTAAACTTGATTTTAAGTATGCAACAGTCCTGACTTCATCCTCATCCTCCTTTTTCTCTCCTTTTCTAAATGCCTTCCTGTGTCAAATTAATCAGACTGCATAATGAGCTGCTAAAGAGCACACTTTCTCTTTTTCCACACCTTTCTTTTTTTGAAGAGAATGATTGAAGCATGTCACAGGTATCCAGGTTAGATTTTTTATGAGTCCAAGGAACCGAGCTGTGGGAAACTACAAAGTTGCCAGGTACAACTGGGAGGGGTGCTGTGTGCACATTCATGTGTGTGTTGTAATAAAGTGTATCCCGTTGTGAGATACAGAGGTAGGAGCTGCTAAAAGCCACATCTGAGATTGCAGCTGTGTGAACACATCATCATCTGTGCTCCTGGTGATAGGCAGGATCGGAGAAACTAGTCACGCCTCACAGAATACCTGCTACTTACGGACTCCATGTCAGACACAGTTAAAGCTGCTCTAATCAAAATGTCAGTAACAGTTGGTCAAATGACTATGTGTAATGTGAAAGGGGTTGCTCATAGTGATGAACCTACAGAGAATTATTACCCGTCTGCCTCAGCGCTACGGAGCATTTTAGCATCTTTCAGCTAATTGTTTTGGTTTACTCTTAGTTTCCAGACACAGCAGGCGTGTTGGCCATATCAACTTTACAAGGTGATAATATGTCAATGTTTGTTGTGTTTCCAGCTTGTTGCACTGCCCCCATGTGGCCAAAAAAAGATTTGTTGCAGGTTTAACTCTTTTTGGGAAGACGAATTTGCCTAAGTGGGATCAATATCTATGAAAACATCTTCTTTACCTTGACCTGTGGATCCATCAGACCACTTAGCCACAACGGCAGAATTTGTAATCATGGTTCCAATTTATAATTGATTGGCTGGAGTTCGTCTGGTTTAGCAAATAGGAGAACACAATGAACTGTGCTGGCATCTCACATGCTACACAGCTGTGTGAAGGTGAAGCAATCCTCACACAGAAAGACACACACACACACACACACACACACACACACACACTACTCCTACGCTCACAAATATAGACCTGTCTTTGTTAAAGTACACAAGCATAGTTGTACACAGTTTAACAACCTAATTTTGACTGGCCAATGAGGTGTGCTATTAACAACATAACACATGCTTACTGAATACACACTCTCACACACACACACACACACACACACACACACACACACAGGCACTCAAGTGCATGCTGTCTCAACACACAAAATATTACCTAGTTAACACAGACACAGTCAAACTCAGCTACACCTAAATACATACAAACACGAACTTACTTTGCCTGGCCATTTTAACACACACTAATGAAAGGGAACATACTTTATTAGCTCTCTTTAACAGCCAACACCCCACATACCTAATCACATTCACACACACACACACACACACACACAGAAACACATGCTCATTTTTCTAAGCAAGTCAAAACAAGATATCATAGACGTGTAAACTGAGATTTGAAGCTGGGAGCAGCGTGAATAATCGCCCATAATTCCATTTCCTGTTGGTTGAGGTGAAGGAACTCAGTGCCATCCAAGCATCCATCTGGTTTCCGTTTGAATCCCAGGACCCTCACTGTTCCGCCAGCACCAGCAGCGCTACCATTACTACCATTAGAGCCCACTAATGTTCCAACATGATGTATGAGCAGCTTCTTTAGACCATGGAAATCAATTTAAAAGTAAAGCAAGAAGCAAAAGAAACATCCTGCATCCTTAAGCCTGGGCTGGCAAACAAGAGTGCGCTGCAGTTTATTGACGACAATAAACTTGCTCTAGCTTTATTCCATTTAATAATAAGTGGATTTAACTAATCTCCATTTCTTCTATTTTAATTGTATTGTGACATTTGCTCAGCAGTACTCATTTCTTTTTCCATTATCTGCAACTGAACTGTTTCCCTTCAGGAATTGTTTTACTTCCATCCAATCATGTTTTAGCTTATCTCATCCTCAGGCAGAGTCAGAGGTGCTTGCAGCCAGCTGTCAGCTGGGACAGCAGAGGGCCTAGAGGGAGGGAGGGAGGGATGGAGAGGGAGTCGGGAAGCAAAAAAGTACAAATTGAATTCAAGCCCTCACAGAATAGAGGTCATTTGAACAGAGGATTCAAATGACTAGAAAACATATATGCAGATGATATAGAAAAAACCCTATTTTGACTCATTTAAAGTTTGAAAACTCATCAGAATGTTATAATAAAAATTGATCATTTGGCACATAGTGTATTGCAAGAAATGTAGTATGTTCATAAAGTAGTACAGTCTTTTTTACTGTAATACTGTAACTTTACCTTTACCTGCCAACTACAATAAGAGAGATCACAAAAACCACTATTTTTATCCTCTTTGCATTGGCTTCCAGTTGAATTTAGAACAGATTTGAAGATTTTACTCATTACTTTTAAAACTCTCCATGGCCTGGCTCTGGCCTTTGCCCACACATAATGACACTTAACTTCAGATCCTGAAACAAAACCAGTTTCTTGGTCTAAAATTAAAGCTTAAAAAAGAAGATTGTGCGTTTGCTGTCCAGGTCCCCAAACTCTGGAACGGTCTTGTCTTGTATTGAAATAAGTTTTGCCACCTCACTGACATTCTTTTAAATCGCTACTAAAACACATTTTTATAAACTTGTATTTCTAGATCCTTGACTGTTTTTTTAACTGTTTCTTTGGTTGATTTCAGTCATCTTTATGGATCCAGCCTCTTCTGTGTATTTACTATTAAATATTTATCAAGTATTTAAAAAGAAAATATTCAGAAGTTTTCTTGACATCGCTGCACATTTTTGAATGTGTGTCCAGTTCTACTGTGCCTCCATTTTGTTGTTTTATTTTTGCTACATGCTCTCCTGGTACCAGTTCACTAGTAGAAACAGAGAAGAAGTGCATCAGGTTTTGCTTTACAATGCTTTGAAAGACAGTGTGGGTAATTTTCGGCACATTATTCACACCCTTTAAACAAAGACGCCTCACTCATGACACATCACGATTTTGGAAAACAAATTATGGGCCGAGCTTTTATGGACACGATACAATAAAACAAAGTGTGTGTGTGTTTATGTGTGTGTGTGGAGCGTACGGGGTTTGCGAGCATGGGAATGGAGTGAACATTGCTAAGTGGTCACGGCATCACGGCGGGTAGAGCTGGCAGGGCCTTTACTGTCCAAATTAAAACAGCAGAAATCACCACAACAATTGAGAACAGATTTTCACCAAGGTGCCTTAATGACACTGTCAACCCTAAAAACACACACAAACACATGCTCTCTCTCTCTCACACACACAAACACACGTACCAAAATGCAACACATATTCACAAACGCTAATGATCTACTAGCTTAAAGCTTCAGGGCTATCTCATCAGTGAACAGGTTGTAATTCATAACATATTCACTTTGTGTGTGTGTGTGTGTACGTATGTATATATGTGCGTGTGTGTTTAGTAGGCATCAGAAAACACACACCCGCTGTTCCAGTCTGTTTCCTCCCCATAAAAAGCAACACTTAGCACTTCATTCTCAAGCAGTTCTGACAACATTATACAGGTTAGTTTAAGAGAAGAGAGGAAAAAAAACAAAGCCAGTGAGAGGGAGCGGGGAGGAAGAATGAGGGAGGAAAAAAAACGGAAGCCTGGTCACTCAGCTGGGAATATTCAGAGAATAGTTTTTAACGAGTTAAATAAATTCTCCCACAAATGAGGTGAGGGAAAGAGAGAGGGGAAGAGTGAGGTAGAGAGAGCTAAGGAGTGAGAGAGAGAGAGGGAGGTGAAGTTGAAGTGAGTGTTTGGCGTGGTGTTGGGAATATTTTACAAGCTGCATTAATGGCTGTTCTTAAAACACAGCTATTAAGAAACGGCCATAATGTTGTGTATCATGGGCGATTATGTTCACACACACAGGCTTACACAGCTAAACACTCTCTCATTACACCCTCACACAGACATGCACAAGCCAAAGCCAATTAAATGTATGCTGGTCCAACACCTTTTTGTGTAAATAGCAGCTTCCTCCTGCCCAAACAAACTGCACCTCTTCTTCTCCAGCACACACACACACACAGACACACAATGTGGCCATTCACACTGTCCTGCTGCTGCTGATTGTGGAGCTATTTCTGTGGTAGACAATATTACATTCACGTGCCGCAGCTGATGATACAAGCCAACCGAAGCTGTGTTGGTCCTGTTGTGGCTGTGTTCTGGCACCAGAAGTCCAAATGTGAGCTAGCCTATTTATGGCAGACAGAATCGGCTAGGTTTTGGGACCGTGGACTGCCAATTTGGGAAGAAAATTTTGCTCGAGTTAGCAACACTTAAACTATCTTTGGGCCAGTGTCAGCACCCGAAATTGGAGCAGGGTGCTTTTATCCTTTTTATGTACAGATTTGTGCCATTTTTGGCTGGAGTCAATTTTTCACTGAGTAATTAAATAAACCTTGTAGATCATTTAAAACAGTAGTTATGAAATACAGAATGTTATTTGCTTTCTTTTTAAGAATTAGGTGGCATTCAGTCTGACTTGAGCCCTGTGTGATAAAACGCAGCTCTCTCTCATTCATTTGAATGGAGCCAGTCTTCTGGCACAGCTGGCGCGCCAACGCAGAGGACTCCAGCAAAAAGATTCAGGGTCGTACGGCACTAAAACAGTTCAACCAGGCTAAACTTTTTCTGCAATGCAATGAAACGTCTGGCAAGTCACTGCGCTGGCCAAGACCACATTCCTGATTGATTACTGTATTTCTACTGTTTACCTCACGATCATCGCTCCAAAGGATAAAATACTTGCTGCCATGATAACTTCAATTCTGTCTGTGAATATTACAAACACTTGTGCAGTGTTTTGGTATTTGATAAGCTTTTAAAAGTTGATTTGTATTCCATCGTCTCACCAGTACCTTGGTACCAGTACAACATGGCACCACCAGCGCTGTTTTAGGAGCTTAAGATGTGAATTTTTATTTTTTTTGGACAGAGCCAGGCTAGCTGTTTCCCCCTGCTTTCAGTATTTATGCTAAGCTGGGCTAATCGCTTCCTGACTTCAGCTCTGTACTTAACACACAGTCATGGGAGTGGCGACAATCTTCTCGTCTAACCCTCGGAAACAAAGCAAATATAATGTATTTCTCAAATTACTGAAAATTTTCTTTTAAATAAGCATCCATTTACTAGATTGTTTAAATGTTGCCAATAAGAAAGTTGATCTTGTAACAACACATGTTGTTTGATTAATCCCTGCTCTCGTGGAAGGTTGTTAAATTTTTTAAATCCCAGCTGTCAGTAGTGTGGCTGTTTGTAAATGCACTTATAAAAAGATGGAATGAAAACAAAAACAGCAACAAATAACTATGTGTGTATGTGTTTCCATCTCCTTAGAGATTAATTGCTTCATTATGCTTTTAAGACTTCAAAATTCAGTTTTCAATACAGTTGCACTTAAATTGTGCCTACTGGAGTAAATTAATGTCTGCACTGTCAGTATGCTGTAGTATTCTGTACCCACAGCAGACTCTGCAACACCCCTGTATTATTTCCTCCTGCAGTTACTAATGAAATAGCTTTATTTAACTAGTAGAAGGATCATTGGAAAAGGATCTGATTGTATTTCTAAGTTATACTCCATGAATCATGCGTATATGAGAACAGAAGGGTTGGAAATATTAAGACATCAGACAGTATGGAGCTGAATATTTTCTTTGTTATTCTAGGCGCCAGGCCCTGCTCCTGGAGGAAGTGGCGGGCATTGTGGTCAGTAGCTGAGTACAGTATGGAATAGACCCTGTGGGTGTGTGTGTGTGTGTGCGTGTGTGTCCTGAGTGGTGATCGGAGGTGTGGCCATCAGTCTGTCAGGCTTCTCTCTGTCGTCTCGCTCCTCCTCTCCTTCCTTCACTTTCTGCTGCACTGCAGTCTGAAAAAAGTCCAATTAAAGTAATAAACCACACATCCCATCCAGCCCCAAAACACTCACACACACTCACACACATTCCCCCAGCAAACACAAACATGTACACATATGCACATTTGTGCACACAGGTAAAAAGCACACACACACCCACAGTTCCTGCCCCCCCCACCCGTCTTCCCGCCTCCCCTGGTTAAATATCCTGGTTATTAAACAGAAATGTGCAGCAGATTTCTGAGGCTCTGTGTGCGACACATCTGGCCTGGGCCTTCAGGAAACGACTGGTTCACTTCACTCTTGTCATCACCTTCCAACACGTTTCTTTCACATTTCAATTTGGGAGCGGCACAGCAGGCTGCTCCAGCACACACACACACACACGCACACGCACACACACACACACACACAAACACACACACACACACACACACACACACACATCTGCACACATGCGCTCAGGCACAGACACACGGTCCACATTAGCAACAGTGGGAGTGCACTTTTTGGTGTCACAACGCTCTGTTTTCAGCCTCTCAGCTCAAAGGGGTGGGCTCTTTTTCATCCCTTTCTTTCTGTATGTATTTTTCTTTCTCTCTCTCTCGTCAGTGTTTTGTTGACAGTAGAAAACCTCTAAACCACCCGTGACACAAACTCCCATTTCAGGCTTGGTCAAGATTGTGTGGGATTAGCAGAGTGTGATGGACTGAAGCTCTGGGAAAGACATTTTTTATGGATATGTATTGTGTGTGTGTGTGTGTGTGTGTGTGTGTGTTTGATCTACAATACTCTGCACACAGTGAACTTTCATGCAGCACAAAAGGACTTTACAGCCAGTGAAAGTTCAAACAAAAAGTCAAGTTTTTGTCAAGAACTCAACACCAACAGGCTGTGGTTGATAAGATGGACATTTAGGTTAGCTGCCTTTGTATTGTTTTGGGAATATGGAGAATCTAACCATCTTAAAAGGAAAAGGAGTTTATGTTCTACAATTACAGATAAATTAGACATTTTACAGATTTTTCAAACATCTTTGCATGAAACTGTTTTAGGCAAAACAATACAACTAAAATAAAATGAAGGGATTAATTTATTCTTTCATTTATTCTCCTCAAGAAATTATATTCCTGACAGTGTTGAGAAACATTTAGACCATTGTGTAGGGAGACAAAATGTACAGAAATTATAAATGAACATTTTATCTTGCTCTTGCATTTTTTTGTCCCACATTTCTTAGGCAGGTGGGGTGGCCATGGGGTAATTACAATGTTCAGTTTCAGTGTTGCTGCTGCATTTGAACACTTAAATATCTCCACGCTGTGTCTAGACTTGAGTTAAGGATTCAAGACAACCTTAAATCAAAGCATGCTACAAGTGTTGTTGAAAATTTTGCTTTCTTAATTTAAGTTTTTCTTGGCACATGATATTTTCACAAAACACACTTCCCTTGACTGTTTAGAGACGTAATTCAGCACCCTTTCTGCTTGATTTTGGTGCTGAGGCAACCTGATCTCGTTGAAATGTTTCTGTGGGCAGAAGTGGTTTGGTATGCATTCTGCTTTTACAGTGTATTGTATATGGTGTGGAGCACAGCAAGTCTTAGTCTCAGTGTGGTGGTTGTCTGTTTGGAGACCACGTTTGTCTGTTTGGAGACCATTTCCAATCAGCATCACAGAAGCAGAGACCACAGAACATCAGAGGTTTAAACCACAGCAACACGCGGGCGCTGACTGATGACATGCTAAACATGCTATGCTGTGCTGACTAATGATGACGTGGTGAAGTGATGGCGGGTCTCATTGACAGATGATGACATGTCAAGGAGGCTGTGGCCACGGATGAAGTCATAAGGAATTGACAACCAGTCCCCCCCCCCCCACCCCCTCCTAATGACAAAACTGGATGAGTGATAATACAGCAGCAGACAGTGACATCATCACAACAAGGTCCAATCCGAACATCTGAAACATTAATTTAAATGCATATGAATGGAGCACTAGCAGTTCTTTATCAGTTGTTCCCCCCACTTCGTAATTCTCCTACAAGTCCACCCATGTATCCTCTCATGCTGTTACACAACATCGGCCTGTGCTATTTCCTCCTCTGCAGGAGTTATGTTGTGATGAAGTGACTCACTTTCCCTCAAGCTGCATCGCTGACTTCAGTTAATTATTTCCTATATTTCGCCAAATCCTCTTTTGACAACAATAACAACTCTTACCCGACTAGTGTTTACGTGTTACACATTTAAACTCAGCTGTGGGCTACGTACGCAGGTGGTGAGAGTGAGGCTTTGTAAAGTAAGAGAGCTAGACTTCACAGTCTGCAAAGCAGTGTTTTCTGGTCTATTGAGTAGAAAAATCTGAATCAGAATCAGAACCAGATTTATTGTCAAGTAGGTTTACACATACAAGGAATTTGTTTATGGTGTGTTGATGCCAAAAAGAGCACAGATATATACAGGAAGAATTTAAATAAAACCACTAAATAGAAAATGTACAATAATAATAAAAAGAAGAGCTGTGCAAAGTGAACAATGTAAATGTAAGGAGGAACCAGTGTCAGAGTCATAGGGGGGTCCCAGGCCATGTGTATGTGTCATCCACAAATGATTTCTCTGTGTGATTTGCATGAAGTTGAACAGTCTAGCCTTTACAACGTGGGACTGATACCAACCCTTTTCGGAATCTGTATTGCCTCAGAGTGAATTCATGATTTTGCTGTATAACTGGAAACATTTGTGTTCTACAAAGACACACGGAAAGAAAGAAAGAGCAAAGAAGGGAGAAATAGACACGCAATGACCTCTTTTCTATTCATCTGCTGAGCTGTTGGATTTAAGTACAGTGTCTTAGCAGTGTCTGTTATGTCCACTGGAGGGCAGACAGGGACAGCAGCTGTGATACCCTCACAAAGGTGGACACCAGACAGAGAACCACCCCGATACTAATGTCTGTTTGTGCTGGACAATGTTATACTGTGATATACTGTGTTATGCAAACATGGGATTTCAACTAGGTTTTCATGCACCTGACTTGCAGGTTCAAAACCAGCTCAGAGCCTTTTTAACGTGTAGGTCAGGGGCTCTCACCAGTTTCCCCACAAAATACCATCAAGAACTGTGATGAACTGTCAGTGTTTCCTCATCACCTGGCGTATTGCATTATCATCAACATTCGACTGCGATCGTTGCCCGCCAAAATTTGCTCACTTGACTTGATTAAAAATGAATAAAAACGTACATGCTTTTATTTTTAGTGTTCACTGTAACAATGCAGCTGCCTTATTCTTAGGTTGGTGGTGCCTCCCCGTCCACTACATAGCCAAGATGACAGCCATTGAAGTTGAGAAATGTGCAGTGTTCCACACTCAACACTTTTTGACTGTTACAGTACACCATCTGGATACTCAGTTCACTACATTTTGCCATAATTATCAGTGTGTATGCACATATGCACACCAAATAACAAGTGTAAGTGTGGAAGAACATGACTGATACGTGGCCATTGAACATTTGCTACTGAACCCCAAGAAACCTATATGATTTGTCAAAAAAGCAGAATAACTTTACTTTACTTATTATAGCTTTTATTGCAGTAATTACTTTGACCTGTCATGTACTGTAGTACTGTACTTTGGAATCTGTGTGAGGCTACTGAAAGGGGTACCTGTAGTTATTTTTAAGGAAATAACTAACCACAATTAAACACAGAACAAATTGGAAAAAATTACAAAATTGTCAATATTGAAATGGTCCCTGGTGCAAAAAACAAAGTTTGATAGATGCATGTTTTGAAAACCTGTATTTGCAACAACAAAGCTCAAAACATCCGAAGAAGGGGAAAGAAAAGGTCAATTTTAAGAGAGTCAGTGCAGCTTATTCACTGAGACTGTCGAGAGTTATAACTCATTAAACACTCTAACAGGCTGCAAAGTACGAATGTGAAGTACATCATGCTGTGGCACCAAAAAGGTCTTATTTTAACATTTAGCTCTTCTTTTGTATAAAAGCGAGATGGAGAAATGAAAGGAACAGAGTAGAAGACAGAGAGAGTGAGAGATGGTGAGAGGGTGGGGGTCGACAGCGTCTGTTCTAGTGTGGTTTTGGGGAGTTATTTGGTGTTAAAATATGCCTTAATGGTTGCTGGGGATCCATTTATTACAGGCAGGAAGCAGAAGGGGGTTTCTCTTCTCATTTAATGTGACCGCCGAGAAGGTCGCCAAGTCCTACAGGCAAGCCAGCATTCCTCAGCGCCAACGCAACACACACACACAGACACACACTCTCGGCTATGTATACACGCATAATTATACTGTAAGACATGTAAATGAAGCTTATGTATGCACATGTGTAGATGCAATGAGTTGTAATCTGAAAAACATATTCAAATCGCAGTGTTTTTAGAAATAGCTTACAAATATGTGTGTATGCTTAAAAGCACACACATGCAAATAGACTGTGGTCTCTGGCAGTGAGAATGACCTTCTCTGAACCATGGAAACACACATTAACACACACACACACACACACACACACAGATAAGCCTCTACAAAACATTTAAGCACGGCAGTGCCGAGGTTATATAAAAAGCCTTTTTAGGTCTTATTTATTCTCATTTGTTTTGCAGCTCCGTTTCTCTCTTTCTCACTTATTCTATTTCTCACTCTATATATAGTTGTTAGCTTTTCACTTACTTCCTGTTCCTCATCCGTCACTTTCTCAGTCATGGACTTCTCTCTGTCACACTTTCTTTCTTTCTTTCTTTCGCCCTCTGTGTCAGCCCAACACAAAGCCAGATAGAGCTTGACACCCTTCCCCGGCATTAGAGAGGGTGTGTTAACACCTCCTCCCACACACATGCCGGGGCCTTAAGACCCGTTTATGAAGGGCAGGGCTCCTGGCATTTGAGTGCGCATACACACACGAAGAAGGAAGAGAGAGATTAAGATTTGAGATGTGATTATGTAGGAAAATTAATGATTTTCTTAAAGGAGTTTGTTTTCATGTTTTTATAGAATTTTGGATTCAACTGATGTGAAACCATTAATGGTGGACTGCGTCTGTGTTTTGTCTCATTTCAGAATATTCTAGGAAAATTGTTGACACTAGTGTACAGCACGGGTGTGTTTTATATTTGTCTTTTTTCATTATGGCTTAGACAGTCTGGACCTGCGTTGGTCAATGTTTCTGATTGTATCTCATAAAGAGTTTTTAAAAGGTTGGCACGCTCACCTAAAGGGAGAAAAGTGGTTGACAAAGTGTTCTGATTGGGATTACACTAAGTTTAACGGCGCCTGAGTGCGCACGAAAGGGAAGAAAACTGTCATGGCTGCTGCAACTGTGTGTATGTGCTCTGAATGCCAAATCAAATTATACGGTATCAACATGTTTAAAACAAAATAAGGTAACTCTAGAAGCTTCACTTGGCTACTACAGTCGCTCAGTTAAAGGCTTTGTAAGGTTGTGTGAGTGTGTGAGCATATTGGGTTACATGGCGGATACAAGGCTCTATCCCTCATTTCATCAGCTGAGTGAGGAAGAGTCGAGCAGCAACGCACTGCAATCTGACCCTGATGTGCACACACACACACACACACACGCTCACGTACTTTTTATACACAGAGTAGCAGAAATGGACATCACTCATCAGCACAAAACCTCACTGCTGCTTTCCATTGATCACCACTGTAATAACACATGCTTCTGTGGCTCTGATCCCTCTTTCCACTATTATATCATTTCGTCGGCATCACTTGAAAACCTTAGAACTCCAGTTTGGTTTTAACTTGAAATAATGGGTATCAAGTAAAGTCATGGGGACCATAATACTGTGCGTTTAAAAGCAGATTTCATTGTAGTAAGAAGCAGATATCTTCCCTGTTGAAGGTTGTTAAGACAGACACTGAATCCCCGCCAGGTGCCGATCTGCTTTTGACCCTGACCTTTGACCTTTCCAGGCCAAAACAAAAGATTGATACCAAGTCTGTACAGAACTGTTCCCCATAGACCTACATGGTGAAAGAGACGAAATCAGCAAGACAAATGAGCTCTTCTCATCTAATTCTCAGCAAGAAAGCGAATAAGGGTATTTCCCTACATAAAGAACATACAAATCCTGGGCCCAAATTCTTATGCTTTCAAACTCAGGTGATGTACACCTTTCCCTGATCTGATCCCGCATTACATAAAATGGCCTGACTCTGTTAATGAGAAACTGAAATGGACAGAATTAGAAAATATGATTTCAAAGGGAACCAAAGGAAGTAAAGTGACAGAGTTTGAACGGTTACTATGTAACTGCAAGTATATGTGTAGTGTGTGTGTGTGTGTGTGGGGGGGGGGTAATTACGGTGTAGAATGTCCTCCTCATCACTGGAGCTGACCTAAGAACACAACAGTTAATCATCCACTAACCGGCAGAGAGAGACAGAGTGAGAGAAGGAGAGAAAAGCAAGCGTTGCATGCTGCGCTGTTGGACTGAAAGAGAGACACTTTAAGGCTTCTTTTTCTTAAACAGTAAAACAACAAAGACGAAAAGAGGAGTCTTCCATCAGACAGCCTGGAATAAAGGACTTATTTACCTGAGAGTGGAAGGATAACAAACCTGCAGCCGAGGACACGCATCTGCTCCTGAAGAAGGATTCTTAGCAGCAGTCAACCAGTGTGTGTTTGTGTGCATCTGCGTGTGTTAGTATGTGTGTCCTATGTGGACTGTCATGGTTTTGGATTTGGCTGTGTGTGTGAGAGGCGGCCACATGGGGTCCTGTCCAGGATGCCAGCTGCAGCAGTGAAACCCTCTTCAGAGGACATGGTGGTGGAGGGAGGGGGCGAAGAAGAGCATGGCGGGTCCCAGTGGGAAGCTTCGGGGCTGGGCCGGGAGCGGCTGCCTCTGCCCTCTCTGAAGGTCCACAGGGAGCTGCTGCGGAGCTTCCCCCACTCCAAACGGGTGGGATCTTATCTGGTGGGGAAGATGATCAACAAGGGATCATTTGCCAAAGTGATGGAGGGGCTACACATCGGCACGGGGGAAAAGGTAGGCGCTTTCTCCCTGATTTGAGAATAAGAGAGAAGACACATGCTGCCTCAGACCGGAGGGGTGGCACACTGGAAAAGAAAAGAAGATCACACACATACAAGATTATGATTACACGGTTACAACTTGTACACTTGTAACTGATGATTATATTCGCTTGGGTTTGAAGAAGGCAGTAGCCTACGCAGTCAGAGCCATCTGTAATTACTTTATTTCATAACCATGACTCTTAAATTGATTTTAACAAACAAAATCATAGGAACAAAACGTTGTACTCACCAGATTTAAAGAGGTATGATGTGAATCTATTTCTGCTTAATATATCTGGAATTGTATTTTATTTTATTAATTCATTCAGCACAAGTGCAGAAAAATCTAATGCCATGTAAACACAACTGCAAAGTTGCAGTTATGATTTACATTGTGATTTATGTTATGTATATTGTGCAAATAAAAGTAGTACATGTTCAGATTAAATATATATATTGTTGCCCTAAACATGTCCAAATAGGCTAAAAGTGACTCTAAACTGAGAGTACAAGGATGTGGATGTGTTGTTCACTGAGTCCCTGACCCCTGCTCATATGTACCTGACCTGGTTGCCATAGTAATGACCAAACTCATCTCCGGGGGTGTTTGCTCCTCTTAATCCTTGTAACCCTCTACAGGCACAAGACCTGGGGAGGGGAAGTCTGCAACTACACAAACACACACTGTTGTAGGCCTTTTTTTTTTTATCTGAGACAAACTACAGTCATCTGAACACTGTTTGAGGGCCCTTGAGCAAGGCTCTGAAACTGGTTTTGTTCTTGTTCACATGGGAACAAGTAGATGACCAAATTTGGAAGCAGGCGTTTAATAAAAAGGAGCACATGTTCTCATTTGACTTTCACTTGATAAATTAAGGTTGTAAAATTCAATTCAATTCAATTCAATTTTATTTATATAGCGCCATATCATAACAAAGTTATCTCAGGGCACTCTAGCGCATGGAGCAGGTCGAGACCAACTTCCACACACAAAGACCCAACGTTCCCACCATGAGCAGCACTAGGTGACAATGGCAACGAAAAACTCCCTTTTAACAGGTAGAAACCTCGAGCAGAACCAGGCTCTAGGTGGGCGGTCATCGGCCTCG
>JAVQJD010018189.1:0-26576 GCA_036023655.1 Nannoperca australis
AGATAGATAGATAGATAGATAGATAGATAGATAGATAGATAGATAGATAGATAGATAGATAGATAGATAGATAGATAGATAGATAGTGGCTCAATTCCGGTCTTTACAACAACTCCAGCCAAACTTGCATTAGATAGTTTTACATTTGGTAAACAGTTATGCTGTTACCGCACGTTTGAAAATGCTAACATTAAAGCATAAATCTGACCATCATGTTGTCCAAGTATGCTTTTCTAAAGTAAGCATCCAATATTGCATTTTAATTAATAATACTATAATGCTCAGGCTAACTAGCTTAAAACTAAAATTTGTGAATAATGCCGGTCTTTATTCCATGAGGACATTTTGCATTTTGTAGCTTCCACCTCAGTATCCATCAAGTCCATATTACAACACCTTTACAGTGTTCTCATTTTTAAAGGTCAGCTGGAGTTTTCAACCAATCATAGAATTTCAGAATTAGCATTAGTGTACACTAGACAGCGGATAAAATAAGATAATACAAGTAATTTTCACAGTTAAAGGCCCTGAAATCGTATTTATTCAATCAGCCTCTTATTATGAGTAATGGGGATCTACAAGAACATGCAATTTTCTGCCCCCGTTAGAACTCTTTTGGTTATTTCACGAGAGATATCTGTATATCTGTTTTCTCTGTGCTCTTCTTACTGGTTTGAGGTGGGCGGGGCTTAGTAAGAACACAGTGATGTCACATAGTTCCATGCACCAATCAGGGTTTAGCAACATTTGAATCGGAATCTGATGAAAGTTGGTTGGTTGCCTAGTTACCGTCAGTCAAGTCTAATCAAATCACATCCGCACAGTCCTGATGAAGGAGAGTTTTTGACTGTTAAACTCATATTTATTATCATAAATAATACCTAAAGATTTTTATTTACTTTGATGTGTGCTTATTAAGTCATGAATATAAGAAATATATTTGAAGCCAAGGGGCTTTAATTTGAAACAAATGTGTTTAAGAAGCCTTTTGAAGAGATTTTAAGTTCATTGGAAATAGATTGAATCTTGCGACAATTTCACTTATTTAGGTTAAAGAGGATTTTGAGGATCTCATTTTCAGACTTCTTAAGATAAAATATGTTATTATTATTTCACTCGTAATATTCCTTATTGAAGGTGGCGCAATTCAGGACTTCAGAATAGTGTGTGTATATGATGAAAGTCTGGTGAAATTGTAGTTCCTGCAGCCTTTTCAATTTTATATTCCTCTGTTGCTGCTCAAAATTCAGTTGTTATTATGTGGGGTGGAAAACTGTGGAAAAATATGTTGATGAATGCATCTCCATTACAGACGATCATTCCAGGATCACCTTGAAAGCGGAGAATAACCACGGCAACTCGGATTACATCAATGCAAGTCCAATAGTGAGTATTGTTTATTCATTATAACTCTATGTTGTGATTAACATCTATTGTCTCTTTGAAGACTTTTTTCTACCAGGAGCACCTGTTGTGGTTGGATTTTACTTTGAGTTAAAAGAAGTTTCAAAGGACTTGTCATTGATCCAAGTGCATTGATCCTTATTTTTTTTTACTTTGTTCTCCATGCTGGGAGTCTCAGTGGATTCGCTGCGTCTTGTAGAATCACATTGCTACTTGCACTGCTTTCAAAATGGCCGCTCCCTGGAGATACTCCTTTTTTTTTTCATCTGGTCAAAAAAAAAAAATTATACATTATTTTTGACTAAACAAATGTATCCCACCACAAATCCAGAAAGACCTCAGCATTGGAGAGGGCTATGTGTGTTTCTTTTTTTATTTGTTTGCATTTTTTTGCATTTTTCCCCCCAAAACATTGCCAGTCATGATTTCCCCTGAGGCTGCTGAAAAGGGATTCCATCAAAGGGAACAGGAAACTATGCATTTCAAATACAGTGCCAACATTTCTGAGGAGATAGATGAGGGGAGCACACGCAGCTGCACTAAAAGCCTATTACTCTTCAGAAACAAACAATGGAGACTTTTAGATGCTCTATTTATTTCTCCATTTTCTCTAATGGCATATTCATAGAGGTTTTTAGCTTATTTAAACTGCACTGTAGTGCAACATTTTCCATCTTGTAGAATAATATTATAACAAATATAATCAATCAGGGGAAGAAGAAGTTAGCAAAACATCTGATTGGTGCATTAGTAAAAGAGTATAAAGAAAAGTTATCCAAGACTGTTTTGGTGCTGTTAAATAAAAGAAAAATAGAATCTACACAAACGGATGTTGAAGATGGGTGAAGTAATGGCAGATGCAGTGGTGTGTGGATAAAAGGACAGTAATTACACCACAAAAGGGGACCCCTGGCTGAGCCCAGCAAAACTGTGATAATTATGTCTGTCAATGCGGCTTCTTCCTCCTCATTAGCCTCAGGGGCAGTGGCCTACGAGTAAATAATCTGTCGCTTCTTTCTGGGAATCCGGGGTCAGAAAGGCAAAGGGAAGGAGCTCCATGCAAAGCAGAGGGTGACACACACACAGGGAGACGCGTGGATAATGATTAATGCTTGGCCACAAATGATGCAAATGCTCCCAGATGTACGGCATCATTAGCGTGAGGAATGGTTCGAAGGAATGTGCAGCGACACAAAATGTGGTCAAAGCCTGGTTGTCTTTGTCTTGTCTGGCCTTTTTTTTACAACTTCAAACGCTCGGTGGCTTTTCCATTTCCGAACCCGGTCCCCATGCTTTTGTTTTCAAACTATCTGGGATGAGCTCAAGCCGGCACATTGCTTTGGGGCTCTCTATCTTACATAAACACAGGATCACGGCGCCACAGCAAGGTGTTGAAAGTTGAGACGCTTCTCCGGAAAGTACAGATATTTACGAAAGCTATTTTAGTACAAGCTATTTTACTTCAAACCAAATAGCACTTCTTTGCGTTTTTATTGTAGTCTATCTTCTTCCCACAATGGCATGGGGAGGACGGCTGAAACGCAGGACTACTCTTTCATGTATGCACTTTAGTATTCGTGCAGGGATGTCAACGCACAGCTACAGCATGTCTGTGTCCTTGAGATTGGCTAAACAGAGTGGCAGCAGTAGCATTCGGCACCATCCTTTCATTTCTGTGAAGGAGATTGTTTTTTTTTTTAATAAACCCACGAGAGGAATTTCAACCAGGAAGCATGAAGAGAAAATTGAACACGGTTATTCCTAATTGAAGTAGAACAGTGGGTAATGTACGTAACGTTTGCTGCATTTATGTGTGCTTTTGGGAAATTTCTTCAACAGAAAGTCAGTCACATTTTCACATTTCAGCCTGTCCTAGTGTAGGTGTATTTAAAGTACATTTTCAGTCATGCATGCTTCACTTCTGCCCCCCAATGATCACTTTGTTACAACTACAATACCCACAATGAACACTGACACCCTGTCTGACATCTAATAGACACTTGATTCAGATAGTATGACTGTAAATGATGAATTACCATAAATATGATCAAACCTGGGGGATTTGATCATACATTACATTGATGGGACATTAAGTATTTCATTGCTAAACACTGCAAAAAAAATCCCCAAAATGTAGGATGATATTCAACAGAAAATGAACACAATAGTCTGTTTCTAGTGAGTCTGACTTGTAATTACATCACAGTTTGGAAGTAGAGAAGAGAAAACAATTTGACATTTTTAATCCACCATAATGAAAATAAATTACAAAGAGACAAAGAGATAAAATATAAAAAGAATTGATTTCTTATTTAAAATTTTGGACTAAAGTTGTAAGTTCGTTTTTATCAGCCGTTCAGAGCATTAAGAATTAATCCTGTTGTTGAGGTTATTAAACACGAGGAGAGAAAAGCATTATGGTAATGTTAAAGCCATGAAGAAACACTCCATAATTAAGGTCTATGAGCTTGACAAATGAGTCAAAGAAAAACACAAAGAAATTAAATGGAAAAACTAGATGTTCCTCTAAGCTCATGTCCTTGATAAGTTGTTCTTCAGTGTAAAAAAAAAAAAAGTTCATAAAGAATGAAAAAGCCATTAAGTACGACCCTGTGGCTTACTGCCTTAATGTCTCTTGATGTTGCGCTCAGAGATGTCTCCCTTCCTAAATCACTCTCTCTTACAATTAGGGGCTGTGCTGCAAAAAAGCCTCCATTTGTGGATGTCACTCAAAGGCAGGTTAATATGCAAAGAAATGAGTCATACCTTCATTTTTAAAATATATTACAGCATTTTCTTCATACAAGACAATCTTTGGTGGGTGTACTATAAACACTGTTAAATAACTCCCCATGCTACTGTTTGGGTGTATCATTATAATGCCCAATATACAAGAATATATATCAAGATATACATTTCTTCAAAATATGTCAACGTCTTTCCACTGATTCATCTCGCACTCGAGGGCGTGCATGAGAATTCCATTCATTAAAATGTGATTATTGATTTTTTTTTTTTTGGGTGGGGGGGGGGGCAACTCAGCCAGCACCTACTCACTCAGGTCTCAATCACATCCCTCAAATCAAGTCCCCCGTGTCATTATGTCCTCAACATTTCAGCTCCTCACATCAGCCGCCTGCAGGGTTTATGGTCCCACCACAATATCATGTTTCATGTAGAAACACGTCAAAACATGACAGAAATTGAGATCTGCAAGCCATTTTGGGTCTTTAAAGGGAGCACATTGGTATGAGGACACAGTAGAGAAGACTCAGTACCTGAGTTAACTACAGTCAAAACCTTCCTGAATGATGATATAATGAATAGTAAACAGAAGCTATTGAGTTCAAGAGTTTATTTTTAATATTCAAAGGAGTGAAATCTATATTTCTATACAGGTTTTCACAGTGAAATGCAGCTGTAGCCCTCTCCACGCTACACACACGGAAAATGTATAAGAGAATATTCAACTTTTTTCAATTAGAATTGAATAAAACACTAAGAGAGTCAATAAAATAGAGCACAGAATATAGACCTAGCACTAAAGGAAGAATGAAAAGGGAAACTAAATTATATTTTCAAAGAAGATATTCAGTTACATGTAGCCACAAAAAATATGTAAGTTATAGTGAAAATATTTGTGTGCAAAATAATTTTACAGGTGGAGTGTAGAGAACAGCAGATTGGTCACTGCTGTCCAATAAGAAGCTACAGTATCTTTTAGAGGTGACATTCGTCTTTATATTTGAATAGAAAATTGAGGAATATCAGTTGGCTGTGGCATTCCTCTCATAAACACTAGAGGTGCCTGTTTGCTTTATTTACTATATTACTAAAAAAGGAAGCAAAGTGCAATGTCTTCTTCAGTCTTTTTTATGTAGACATGATGTTTGAAGAGACAAAAACCACTGACGGGAATAGAAATCCTACAAATATGTGTTCAAACTTATGTAGCAAAGGACTGTGTGATGTTCACAGTCAAAAGTTTTGTTTATACTCCAATCTAGTGTAATCAGACACATAAAAAAACTGTCAGATCTTGAGGACCGAAGGTTAGTGACGAGAAGGAAAGGAACGAGAATGACGAGTTCAGAGAGGCTGAATCAGTGAATGGACCAGAAAGAAGTCATGCAGCAGAGCCAAACACGTTCTGCTCTCATTCCTCCATCCAGATGGAGGCTTTGATGGAAGTGTCCATCAGCCACACCCAAACACTGTCTCACACTCCGTTCCCTCTCTTCCAGATGGACCATGACCCTCGCAACCCTACTTACATCTCCTCGCAGGGCCCACTTCCTTCCACCGTGGCAGACTTCTGGCAGGTAAAACTCATCTCCATTGACTGCGTGTCTTTCATCTTTTACCGGTTTGTTTCTACAGCGATGAGGGTTTGGAAGAAGCACAACAGAGCTGCACCATGTTTGACCCAATGGTTTTGTGAGATTTACCGGCTCCTTTGTGATTCTGATGTCTTCTTCTCGGTCCAAGACAAGAGTGTCTAGATTGCTATTTCTTTGGTGTTTAAGCAACGGTGGAATTTCTCAGAGTGGGATCAATGAAGTAATGTAGCCGCACTTACCGCTGTTCTGAAGGTATTTCCAGAATCCTCAAAGACTCTTCTAATCATCTGGATGAAATATAGTTTGTCTGGTGCACACCAAAAACATATTTGTAACCCTTTTCAAAGTCAAATGTATGTACTTTCAATGTTTTAAAAACGCAACAAAAATATGAACTCATACTGACATTTGCGTCAAAAATTGCGTCACACAGACACGATGCACATATTTTTTTTACTCAATGTGACTCACTCTTTCTGGGGATATCATCATTTCCGATGTACATCACAAATACACCTCCATAAATCCATTTGGAAATCATAAAAAAACACACTACGGAACTTGCCTGAGAATCATCCCATTTCGAAGTTCTTCTTCTGTATCAAAGTAATCCAATTAGAGTTGTCTGTACATCCGTGGGTACATTGCAAACCGGAACTACAAATACCTAACTTCTAGTTCGGCATGCATTTAATGGTGCCAATTTTCCAAAAAGTTAGCAAATAGAGGCTATAAAAACAGGGCTCAAGTTGTAGCCCGCAGCATAACTCACTGAATCCATGGCAACATTATACTTTCTGGTTACACCCCACAAAGCATGGAACTGTAGTTCCAACAGTTAGAGCATCATTATCCTTCAAATAGATGTAAGACAAAGTATGATTGTATATTTTTGGGGAAATTGTAGCTTTGCTCTGTGATTTAAATATAATGGTAATACACGAGAGGCACAAAGTGGGACTAGAAGTACTGGTGCTTCTACTGTTCCTACTCATCAATATTATAGTGTCACTAGCTGAATAGGTACTACAAAGCTGCAGCTTTTAGATGGATATTATAGTCTAGTTATACACACCTCCAGGAGGTCTAACATTATTTCTAATAATGCTGATGTTTGCACATATTTGCATTTTTCTCCATGCTATTTGCATTCATTCCCTTGTCCATAAATGTCAGACGAACCTGCCATTAATCACCGGATATAGGCTATTGTAAAACATGTCGTCTTGTGTGGAGGTATGCCTGAAATGATGCATGATTGCCAAATGGTGTTCTTATGTGTTAATAAGACAGCACTGTAGTAATTAGTGGGCCCGTCACCTCCATATGGGGAAGTAACTCCGCTAGCCGTGACCAGGATGTAGAAGTGTAAAGCATAAATCTTGGCATGCCAGCTGGCCCCGCACTCTGCACTCTGCATCTTGTACTGAATGGATGCTGATTTCGAATCACTGCGATGGTGCTGACTTTGTATTAGCACAGACGGTGTCTGGTCTGGTTTGGTTTTGCACACAGAAAGGAAGGTGGCGCTTTTTAAACCCCAAAAAACCGACAACTTACAAGCTCCGTCCTCACATGGTGTTCACATTGGTTTTTAAAAAAAGATAAATCCAGTACCTGTTATCTAAAAAGTGTACCTTAATTGACTACATCAGCTCAAATAGGAATGAAAGGTGCCCTGTGTCCTGTATTCAATTAGTATATTTTAAAGTGTCTCAAATGAAACAGTTGATAATTACCTCTTAGTCAATTTGGTTAGTTGTTTGTTGGTCTGCCAATTTTTTTCTGTGCCAGGTGAATAAATGCATATCCATTATCTAATGAAACAGGCTATTTAGCCATGAACTCTACTCTAAATCTTTCCAAATTAAGCAGAAAATAATGGAAAATTACACACAGATTGAGTGACACGGCGAACATCAGTTCTGTGTTTGGGAATAAGAAGTAGCCATTCATTATTCAATATGGCTAACTTTGGATTGTGGCAGGAAATAAACACACACACTCTCTCTTCCCCCCTATTAAAAGTAAACAAACAGGGGAAACACTGCTACTCTCATGCAAATGGACCGTGCAGGAGGAAAATCTTTTTGCTCTGTCCTATCTAATCCACACCAGCCCCAGGCAGCGCTCTGAAAGGCAGCTCTGCTCTAATCCTCCACTCCTCATTCCTCCATCCCTTCATCCTTCACTTCTCCATACCTCTCTCCATCCCAGGCTATTACCTTAGCTCTGCTGGGCCTCGCTTTCCTGCTCACTTCTACTCAGAATTCAGGGCAAAAAAAAGAGCAGCAACTTCAGTCATTTTTGGGGGTTTTTGTATCTTGAACTTCTTCTATTCACATGATAGTAGCTGTGTGTTTTTGGAAACTATACATTGTTCATCACATAAAAAATACTGATGATGCACTCTTCCTAGCTGAACATGGAAAATTAGAATACACTTTTTCGTCACTGCCAACAAATATTTTCCAAATCTTACGAGACTAAATGTGTAATATTTCCTCACATTATCACCTTGCCTAATCTCATCACATCCTGGCACAGTTGGCGTGTAATGTGTCCACTGGGCTGGATCACAGAAGCTTGTGATTAGTGTATAGTCAAGGCCATTGTGTTTTTATAGCAATCATAAAAGCTACATTTCCTCCTCATTTTCCTAATGGCTGCCGTGGGCCTGTATTTTTTCCCAAGGACACATTAGATTGTGATAAGATGAAATGAGCAGCAGCTCAGTAGATGTTGTGATCTTGCTCAGACGACTAAGAGAGGGCGACACGTGACGCACCCTCCTGCTGCTCGACCCAACATTTATCATTTGTCACACGCGGAGAGGTGACATTTATTCATACTTCCTGGACCCAGATTAAGAAATCAATTTCACTCTGATACAAAGCTGCCATTTAATGCTAATGTGCAATATGCTGCTCCTAGTGGCACAGTTCAGCTACATATTAGTGCCATTGTAATGTCAAAGAGATTAATATGAGAGGGTTGTTGTCTCAGGATGTGTTTGAGGGACGTCTGTCATCTTTTTTCCGGCGTGTAGATGGTGTGGGAGAGTGGCTGCGTCGTCATCGTCATGTTGACCCCACTTTCTGAAAATGGAGTGAAGCAGTGTCATCACTACTGGCCCGACGAAGGATCTGATGTCTACCACATCTACGAGGTGCGTCAGTGAGAGGTTAAGCAGAAGTTATAAAGCTTGGATGCATTAATAATGAGGTCAGACGTATTACAAAAAAATATCCCAGAACATAATTTTCCTTTTAGTGGTTTCAAGCCATACAGGTAGTATTGGTTTTATGAGCTGAAGTTATGAGATTTCTGTCTCCACCACTGTACAATGAAGACAAATGGAATTTTATTTTAAAAAGACAGAAACAATGTGTGAAATCTATAGACTTCACTGTGAGCAGTTTTCCGCAGAACTACATTCTGACAAATAAAATAGTCCCTATGAAAGCTGGTGGATGACAAGGACACAAAAAAGACATCTGTAAATGAGAAACATCTAAAAAGAATTAGGTTTACAAGAACATCTACACTCCCTGGCCACTTTATTTGGTCCACAAACATTTTAATGCAGTCCAGTTCAACATATCTGCCACAAATTCTACATTTTGGATGATTATAATCAAGTTTATTCAAGTTTATTACGAAGATTGTAGTTAGTGGGGGTGTCGTACGGGACACATTTATGAATGGGTCCAGTACAACCCTCCATTATAAACATGTAGTTAAATGAATAATGTCTCTGACCGTGTCAATTAAAACTGAGCATTGTTATCTTTGTTAAGGTAGAATTTATGGCCCGAGCTGCTGTTTTGGATTGTGTTACTCCGCTGAGTGTATATTTGTCTCTAAAATTGCTCATAACAACAATGCATCAGTTCTTTGTTCAACACTGTAGCATAAAGATACTTATAACAAATTATCTTTAGATTCTTGGTGTATAACCTAATTTCATCTAATTTCACCACACAAAGGTGAAGCAAGCGCCGGCACAGAATAAAGAAAATACAAACTCTACACAGAACAGTTTCTATGTCTGATTAAGTTTCTTTTGAGTTTAAAGTTTTCTGGGTAAAAACAAAAAAGACTTGTGAAACTAAAATGTTCAGTTAGTTAAGGAAACCAAAGCTGTTGGATGGTTAGATACCACAAGGAGTAAGTCAGAAAATATGTTTATTCTAATTTGGGTGAACCTAGCCTTTAAAGCGTTTAGGTTTTAAAGCTACCTCAAGTTTATTGCTCCAAGTTGTTGCATGGTTATGAATGCATTCCTAGTTATGATTGCTGGTTTAAAGAGGTAATTCATTAACTAAATGCCACCCAATGCTTATTTAGGTCAACTTGGTGTCAGAGCACATCTGGTGTGAGGACTTCCTGGTGCGGAGCTTCTACCTGAAGAACCTGCAGACCAACGAGACTCGCACCGTCACCCAGTTCCACTTCCTGTCCTGGATGGACCGCGGGATCCCCAACTCGGCCCGGACCCTGTTAGACTTCCGCAGGTAGAGTGAAGATCCTGCTGGTGGGCTTCACGCACTGGTGCTCAGCAGATTTCAGACAGATTTCCACCTTTACAACTGGCCTTTATCCTGAGCTTGTTCTTAATCATCTTTCCTTGTATTCTGTATTCTGTCGGCGCCTTTCTGGTCCGTCTCCTTTTTGCTCCTCTGCCTTTTGGTGTCCTAAAGAACGGTTGTTCTAATAAGGACTGTGTTTCTGTACTATCCCTTTCATCCTGGGCCTATTTCCCTCACCTCCCTCCAGCACATGTGATGCAGTAAATTAACAGCCCCGCACTGCCTGGCTTGGCTTGGGAAGAAAAGAAAAGAAAAAAAAGAAAACCCACCTAATTCAAACACCCAATTAAATGAGAGCTGTCTCTGTAAAAACATGGGAGAGGGGGAAAGCTAGTGACTGAATAACCCCTCTCTGTTCTCCATATAATGTGTTCTGGCAGAAGAGCAGCAATAGCTCCTTTGGGAGAACCCAGAGGGACAGGAAAAGCCCTCCAAATGAGAATAGATGCATCTGATTTGTGGATGGAAGTCTGTCCCTCTGGTTTGTAATGCAGATGAGAGAGAGAGAGAATAAAAAGAGGATGCGCAGTGCTATCATGTCATCCTTTCCTGACAGAGTCTGTTCTGGGGTGGGTTCAAATTAAACTGGGTGTAGCTTGCAGTCAGTTATATTTATTTATGGTATTGTTGTGCAGGTTTGAGCTGTGTTTTGATTACATACATAAGTTTTCCTTTGCGGCTGAGATCTCCCTGACGACTAGATTGCCTCGATGTAATGCTGCTGTAGGTTTTTTGGGAATCTAAAGCTCTCTGACGATGTGATTCAGAGGTCTCAGATCCACACGATGCACTGAACACTCACGGTTTTCACGGTTTCGGCCAACTCTGTATTTTGCGGTTGCCAGTGTCATTTTTGTGATGTTGCAGCTAGTAATATGAGCCCAGTTGCATAGTCACAAAAGTGATCATTGGAAACTGTGTCTCCTCAGCCAGGCCTGTGCACAAACTGTCTTTCTCTCACTCCTGACTCTCTGTCTCCCCTCTCCCCCTCTCACTGCTCCTTCCTCTGGCTTGCATGGGAACTCCGACCACCTCTGTATGCTCTTTAACTAAAGACATATTCTGGTTTTTCAGATATATTTGATATATATTTAAAATGTCAAAAAATATATATTTAATGTAATGTAATTTGATGTAAAAACAAAACAAAAAAGAATGCAAAATACACAAAAGAATATCAAAAAGAAAACATTCCTCCTGAAAAATAATCAATCAAATACAAATAGTTGTATTGCCTTTTAATATTAAGCTATGTTCAGTGTTTCTATTTAAATGATAAAGCCAAGCTTTTAGTCGTTGTAGACCTAGAAAAAAAAAAACATCCCAAAGCTCATACTGACATCAAACAGAGCAGACCTGTGCTTTGAAATGCAAGTACACGTGGGAAGTGCAGTTCACAGTTGTAGTTGTTACGGTCCTAATGCATAGAAACTCCACAAAAACACAATACTAAAGCTGAGGATGCATCAACAGAGAAAGCAATGAAAATGGAAATGCATATCAGAAGTAATACATAGAAAGAAACTGGCAACATTTAATGTAACATTTATATAAATTGAATATCTTTTAGTATATTTAGCAATATAAGATATAATTATAAGCGACAACACATTATTATTGCTATAAGTAGTAGTAATAGTATATATATATATACACACATTTATTCATGCAGCATGCTTTATTATATTTATTGTTTTAATTACATATTTCTAATAATAAATAGTGTTAGTGATTTTGAAAAGTAACAGAAAACAGTAGATCAATTAGAGATATAATAAGGTATTCACACATTAGTTTTTTATTTTGTATTTGAAAGGTGAAAATCGAGGGAAATGGAAAGACGCGGAAGCTCCCAGTGTAGTCAGTTTCCATGGCAACAGCGGGGTGTGAAAAGGCTTGTTGGCCTTCGCCGTGCCTGTGGTGTATAACATTCATAATTGGCTGGGGTTAATGCGTCGGCGGTCGGCAATCACAACATCACACCACCGCCACATCCATCAACCCACATGTCAAAATACTGCTGTTTGAAATGATGCTCAATTTATTTAGGTGGTGCGACATGGATTTCTTTCTCGAATTAAAGTGATTGATTGACAGGAGGGTGCATCTCTCAGGATTCTGTTTGCTCTTTTGATTATTGCTGTCATTAATTCCCTCCAGACCACAGCGCACAAGTCCCTCATGAGTCACATTTGCTTTAATTATCACTTTGCTATTATTCAGCAAAAAGAATCGATCTTTCCTCCCAGAGTGTGATTTTTTTTTTCAGCCTGTGCTACTTGTCGTCAAGCTTGCAATAACATCCAATTTTCTCTTCTTTATTTATTTATTTTTTTCAGAAAGGTTAACAAGTGCTACCGGGGTCGATCTTGCCCGATAATTGTTCACTGCAGGCAAGTATAACTATTTGAACCTTGTGACAGTGGCTGACCCTGCTGAATTGGGGTGGCGATTGTTTGTCGTGGCCTGTGTGTTGGAGGGGAGAGGCTGTTTATTTTAAACAGTCCATTTGCTCTCTCCGGCTCCACTGGAGTCGCTGTTTATTCCACTCGCTGTGTCTTTATTGGAAATGGTGTGGCACAAAGACACTCAGCCAAAGGCTCTTCCAGTCCCCGTTTGGTTGAGTTAGTTAACTGGTCTTGATTGGTTTGTATTAAACCAGGTATCTGTCTGACCACTTTTAATAGTCACATCCTGTTAAGTCATGAATGGGAGCCAAGCAGCCCTCTCCCTCTGAGGGATCTGTACGGACTGAGTGTCTAGCAGTGGATTAATGAAGCAGTGGTGCTCAGGCCGCTCTCCTGTTTTATTGGCCTTGCCTTTATTAGCGAGATGTGCACGCCTTGTTTGCAATTAACATGCAGAGCCGTTGAATGGCCGGCGGGCACAAAGGGAGGCTTTTCATAAGACTATCTCTGGAGTAATGGAAAAGCAAGGCTCTCCAAAAGCTGTTCTCGAACCGCCCCTGGCCTCTCAACCTCTCCTCTGCTCCTGAGGTGCATTCATTTAAAAGCCTTTGTCCCCAGTGTGCCTCAGAAACCATTCCCCTCTCCCCAGTAGCCGAGCAAGTCTCAAGACCACACATGCACTCGTGTGCAAAGGTTTAACATAGTCACATTTATTGGAACATCATATATTCAGATCTGTTCAGGTATTTTTATAAGCACATTAAGGATTATTATGGGAAGATTATTTTTGCTATTTAAGTATTCTGTGTTATCTGTAATGCGGGGTTTGCAGACGGAGCAGTGTGTGTGTGTATCTGCATGCATAGACTAATTTGTGTTTAAATGTACTCCACTGTCTCTCAGCAGATGCAGATGTAAATGAGCAATTTGTTTGAAAGACACTCTGAGATTAAAGCATCACTCTGCCACCTTAATGATCTCCATCTCCCTCTGTCTCTCTGACTCTCTGCAGTGATGGAGCTGGCAGGAGTGGGACTTACATTCTGATTGACATGGTCCTCAATAGGATGGCTAAAGGTAACGATCAATGGCTTCCCTTCCACTCTTTCTGCCTGCGTTGAAGTGAGTGTTGCCCTGGCAACGCTAAAGCCTTTTCATTTTCCACGGAGGGTCTTGGGGATGCATTAGAGGGTGACTTCTCTGAGGCCTGGAGAGGCAGCGAAGACAGAGGCAGACGTGGAGGGAGCTGGAAGGAGTGGAGAGAGTGGAACAAAGAGAAAACAGAGAAAAGGAAAAAGAAACCTTTGCCCACATTAGCAATTATGTATTTAAGCTACCGTCGCGCCATATTGACCTGCAGCACAACTGCAACATGAATTTAGATTAGCGCATGCATGAAAATGAAATGAAAAAATACGTTGAAAATCTGAATTTGAAAATGTTGCTCCAATGGTTTGAATCAATATTTAATATTTAATCTGAACAATGGGTTTATTTTATTATTGAATTATTATTTTCAATCCATGTAGTTTGGTCCCTACTTATATTGTGTTCTGTTTTTCCTATTTTACACAAATATTAACTAAGATGCCCGAGGGCTGAGGGATGTTAAAAATCTGGATATCTGAAAGCTTTCACACTTTTTATTTTCTGTCATTTTAATTTGTTGAGTTGGCCCCTAGTTTGCAATTTACAATCAAGAAACGGAATCAAGGAAGATAATCTGCAATTTGGTCACAAATCACAGTAACTTGGCGCCATCGTGGACGTGTGCCAGAGAAATTATTGGTTCAACAACTGAACAAGAAAATCTACCTGAACAGGATCTTCAGGTGTATCATTACATGGAAAACAGGAATGGTTCCAAGGTTGATTTATTTCAAAATTGTTAGGTTCCTGTGAAAATGGAAGCGCTTTTATTTTTAGCTGAATCTCTTCTTCAGTGAGAGCTCAGTTTGTGGGAATAAAACAGGTGTTTTTGTTTGGAAAAATTACAAAATCACCAGCACCAAAGTAAAGTTTCACATACAAACACAATTGGCTATGGACATCTATTGTTGCACAGTAGCTGGGTTCTTTCAAAGGACCCTTACGTCACCTTAAAGCCCTCCGCAGCTTAGCCTTCCCCTGCCCTCTGCCCTCTGCCCTTTGACCTCTGCCCTTTACCCCCACTCTCTGCATGCCCTCCTCCTGCGATCCCAAGTTGTTAGGGCAGGTTAGCAGGACAGCCGCCTCTCCTGCAGGCCTTCCATTCACTTTCTGTATAACAGTAATAAGACTGGCCCGTCCCGACGGAGTTCATGTGGTTCAGTGACGAATGCGCTGTTGTCCGCGGTGATGAAAGGTGCCACCGGTCTCTTTTTAACCTTTTGTTTCCTGCTCCAGAATCGAATGTATAAAATGAACATAATCTCGCTCTCAAAAAGCTTCTTTGGACGAAGAACCTCTCTTCAGCTTTACTTTGGAATCCAGCCCTTCTGAGACATGAAAGTCTTGTCAGAGCACTGGAGTACTTTGAGTGCTAAGTCCAGCTGCATTAAATCCTTCTTTTTTACTCTTTCTCACCCACACACATACATACATGTTCACTCCTGCTCTATCTCTTTTGCTTCCTTTCTCCGCCTCACTTTCAAAAAAACCATTTTGAGCTCTCTCCGGTTTTCTCTCTCTTTCTCCGTCAGTTCTCTGCTGCTTGAAATCCATAAATCTGAAAGTACAGACTTAACTCAAGAGCAGCTGATCACTGTTGAAGGCGAGCAACTGTTGCATAGGTTAATCATCAGTATGGCTGCAGCAAAGACTATAAATCATTTTAATTAGAGTTTGTGCACACACTCAGATATAGTTGTATCAAAAAGCTCTTAGCAGACTTTATAGTTGGACATAATCTTAACCAATTTTTGAACAGGATTCTCACAGAGACGCCAGCACTTAGCGTTTTTTGAATGCATTATTGCACATTTCCCACACCCCAAAAATATCCTCTTGCATATTTTATCGAGAAACAGTCCGTGGCTCTCGTCCAAGTCTTTCGAGGGATGAATGTAATAATTTTCAATCGCTGCGCTGTTCCAAAGGGAGCCCAGTATAAAGAGAGATTGACAGATGTGAGCTGGATTACTCCGCTGCTTTGAACTCAGTCCAATTTTCGGTCTGTTGCAGGTGCTAAAGAGATTGATATTGCCGCTACCCTGGAGCACTTGAGAGACCAAAGAGCTGGCATGGTCCAGACAAAGGTAAGGTCCCTGGCTTTGAGTTAGAGAGGTGGGGGAGACGGGGAGGAGGAGGTGGAGGAGGAGCAGGGAGGGAGGGAGGATGGGAGGGAGGGAGGGGTCGCAGTCATTCAAACAGACGATTGTCTACTTCATGTGCGCAGGATCAGGGGAAATTATGTGGTAATTGATAACTGCTTCAGGATTAGAAAAACATTGTCTTGGAAGATTATAACTCACTGTTCCACATTTATCACAAGGCTCAGAGAGACTGACCGAGATCTTCTGTTACAGAAGCATTTTGTCTATGAAACTGCAGCATTTTAAGATTTTCTCTTCATTTCTACCACTTGAACAAACATTATAAACACCTTTTTTTAATCCTAGACTGTCACATGTACTGTATTTGTGTAATATGATGTACAATGCCAAATTAATCAAAGGCAGAATTATGTGGACGGGTAACTAGGGCTAATGGGATGTCTTCAGATGCCTTATTTGATCTGACCAACAGATATTCAGTTTCCAGTGATGTATAACAAAGAAACGCTGCATATGCTCACATTTAAGAAGCTAGAACAAGTAATGTTTAGTATATGTGCTTGAAAAATGACTGCAACAATTAATCATATATAAAATGTGTTGTTTTGCTTTATCTTTTACTTCCTGGTGATCTTTACTTGTCCAGTACTGTAGATGTCTTACTTCTGTCTAATCCATGCTGCTACCAAAGTTCTTAAGTCTAAACAGTTTAAATCACAGTGGACGTTTTGGAACAAGTTGAGGGTGTGTACAAAGTATTTCCTCTCATCCACTAAAGCAAATAATAGGTAGGACGTCTCTTGTTTCTCTCTTCTAATTGGAAGGAATAATCATAATAATAAAGGCGAACCTCATGCAGCAGTGGGTGATAATATTTATGGAGGCTGCTTGCTAACAGACTTCAGTGTTCCTAGATGGTTCATTAATGCTGATATTACAGCCCGGCTCTGTTGAGCAAAGAAAAAATTTTCTCTCTCTCTTTTTCTTTTCTGACAAGTCGAAGTGAAATGATATTGGAATATTGTTGATTCCACTTTGTGGCTTCATGCTGGGTCTACACAGAAATTAGATTGTAATGAGGTATGAAATTTAGAGTTAGATTTCAAGGATTGGACAACCAATTATCTTCTTCTTCCCCCCCTTCACGGTGTTGCCACTTTAGTTTTGGATAGAGTTCGCTAAAAGAAAGAAACAAGAACATTTATGTCCCTTATTTTTCTTGTTATTCCTTTTGACAGACATCAACATGCAGTAATTACAGCATGTGTGACCATTTATTCTTCCTTACAGACCATCCATCTCTCATCTGTCGAGCAGAGATTGATCTCCCCCCAGTGGTGTAAATGTGAACAGCACAGCAGGCACAAAATCACGCTTTTTAAAAGTATCTTTTTTTTAATACACAGAACTTTAAACTCAACTTGGGTTTAGATGTAGACACATATAACCGCGGTGTAGATATAACTCGATGCACTTACATATTTTCTGACCCTATCACAACAACAGAAGACACATAAAAATAGAGAACCTAATCACTCCAGATAATCTCCACTGCAAAGCGAACAGCACGGCCGCCAGTGACTCCTCCATATTGATTCAGCCCGTCCTCAGGCCAGACTGTGGCAGGTTATGTGTTGACACATCTAAAGACTGCTCCCTCGAAAACTCCTACGTACCTTTTCTCTGTGAGAGGACCCCGTGGCCTGCAGCCCAGGGAGAGGAGAGGAATATAAAAACACCAGGTCCAAGGGGCAAACATCAATCACCCCCCTTCTGCGCTCCTCGGGGGAAAACTATGAGTCAGTTTCACAAACAAATGCACACACAGAGCTGAGAGACAGCTTGACTCAAAAGCTTTATTTTAAGACACACCTGGCTGGATCGATGGCGGTGCCGGGTGCATGTTGAAACCTCAGAGGGTGGCTCGCCTTCACCTCAAGTCTGTGGCCAAAGATATCCTGGGTAGGGACAGGAGGGAGGGACGAGGCAGCAGTTACAAGTCATTCTGAAATGGCATCTATTTACGCACACTAAAACTTCCATTCTTCCCTTCCTTCTCACCCTGAATCCTTCCCACCTCTTCCTCCTCCTCCTCCTCCTCCTCAGGAGCAGTTTGAGTTTGCGCTGACAGCCGTGGCAGAGGAGGTGAACGCCATCCTGAAAGCGCTTCCTCAGTGAAGGCATCGCATCCCCCACTTTCTCCTCGCTCGCCGAGCACCGGTTTCCTCTGCCCACTCAAGACTGACATCTCTCTCTGCCCTTCCTTCTCCTCGCTCTGTTTCTCTCGTCTGTCTCTGCCTCCTCTTCACCTCTATATATACTGTATACTTATGAATGTTGTGCCAGAAATCTCACCTGGATCCATATTTGCCAAAATTTTGCCTCACAGCGCGGCTGTTGATCTGGGATCTGGGGGGTTTCAGCGATTCGAGGGAGTGTGCGGACCAGTGGGATCTGATCTGATCTGATTCGGGAACTTAGATCAGGCCTCCAACTGTGAGACGTTTTTTTGTCAATATGAACCAGGGTCCTTTTTAACTGTGATGTTGTTCCTGAACATACCGTTCTAGTGCCACTGACGAGCTGTTTACGTGATGTCAAGTGAAGATTTTTGTTCCAAAATCAGCTATCTGCCATCGAAACACTGATGCAGATGCTTAGAAAATAACTTTTGGCACATTTAAAACAAACTATAGTAGGGCTGCAACAAATGATTATTTTAGTTCAATTCATTGTGTAAGAAAATGGCATTTATAGGCCACGGTAATGTCTTCAATTTTCACATTTATCTGACTAACAGCTAACAGATCAATTTACAATCTATTATATGATGAAGAAAATTGTCATATTTGAGAAGCTGGAAGCAGAGAATATTTGGCATTTTCGCTTGAAAAATGACAGAAACTATACATCTTTTGCCACTCAACTAATCGATGAATCAACTAATCATTGCAGCTCTCAACTATAGTCATTTTACAATAATAATATGTAAAGTAAATGAAGTTCTTGCCTGTAAAAATCATAATGTTGTACAGATTATATTCCCTAAATGAAGTCATGTATTGGATACAAATTAAACTCCTCACGTTTCTTCTCCCCTGTGACCTGAAACAACATATATACACACACACACACACACACACACTCAGCATCACATGTTGAAGTGTGTGTGTATTGTTGTATTTTGGGTCCAGACATCTCACTCCTGTATTAAACCACAGATGCTCTGATTCTTCAAAAAGCCTCACAGGTCATGATTCTCGCAACATATCAGGTGTTTTTTTTTTTATTCCTCATTGCATTGAACTCACATTTTACACCATGGATTGTTTGTTACATCAACTTCTCTGTTAATATTAAATGTAATAGAAGTATAACAACTGAGATTGTTCCTATATCGAAAGTAACAATATGATATATTTAAGCAAAAGTTATATTGGGATTGTTGATAAATGGTGTCCCTCCATCACTGGTATAATGTGATACTTTGTGCAAGATAACAGTTTATTCCCTCTATGTACTGTAGAGACAATGAATGACTTTACGAATCCCTATATAGTGCTATCTAAAATGTATACTGAGCCTCAATGAGAACTATATATTTTGTGTGAAAAGTAACATTCAGGTTGATAATAAATCAGAACAGATTATACCGCGTTGCTGTGTGGTGTTTAATGTTGTTTCTGATACACACTCACACACACAGGAGGGAGGAGGCTGCTCTCACAGTGAATGGCATTTGATTGAATGGTAGCCTTAGTAAAGTCACAAAGAAAAGCTGTATCACGCTCCCTGAGGGTTTGTGTCTGGGAGACAGGTTTGTACAGATGAAATGTTTGGTTCACCAGCTCTGTCTGAGGGGAAAGTGGCCGGGATTTGAAATGAAACCAGTCTTGTATTTCAGCCTCGCAATATTACAGAGAAAGTCCACTTTGATCAAAGTTTACAGGAGAATGTAACTTTTAACTTATTATTTAGCTTATTTTAGTGTTGTTTTATCTGTGGTCTTTTTTGTGACCTCAGTGGGACTTACAAGATTAACAACAGTTGGGTTTTAACCCCCAGATAACTAATTGGGACAGAAAGCGTTCCCTTTCACCGGCACCCCATGAGCTTCCTCAGCAGATGGAGTTGCTCACTTGTCTAATCAATTAAATGTACTTCCAGGATAATCCACTCAGTATTCATACTGCTGGGTACATGCCATGGAGATGGTTTAGCTTGTTGTCACGTGACAGAGTTCAAAGTACAGAGTTTTGGTGATAAAATGATAAAAAGAGAACATGTATCTTTGGTTAAACGATGGTTAGATTAAACTAAAAGTACCACTTCATTTTTAATACGTTTATAACTTAAACAAATTGTTTTAATAATAGTTAATCAATCATGTATTAATGCTTCACAGATGAGTTATAAGCCATTAAAATACGATGGTTGTGAAAAGAAACCTTTCACTTATGTTTCCTCCAGCATGAAGCTTTCACAAACTTAGTTACAAACATTAGTATGTCATTGATAAAGAGCAATGGGTCTGAGTGTCTAATAAGCGATAATAAATGGTAATATGTCATTAATAAACATTCCTTACAATAATCTATAAAGTGAAAATCCAAAGAGGAAGTGTGACGCTGAAGAGGAAAAACACACCAAATCCAAATTTAGTTGTTATTAATGGTGTTTAACTGCGTTATTAAATTATTTATTAAAGCCATTACTCACAACTTATAAACCAGTTATAAATGATGCCTTATTAGCAAGTGGTACCAAAATACATATTGGAATACAATTAACAGTTTCACTGTGTCTGTGTCTGTATATACTATACATCAGCTGATATCGTGTATTGGATGCAATTGATCATCAGTTAAACTTTCAATATGAAGCAACCATAACTGAAGGTAAAATGAACTGGATGAATTTGACATAAAGTATAAAAAGGATTCTGCCGCCAGAGAAGAAGCGCAAACACATGAATAGCATGTAAAGAGAATATATAATTTCCTACCTTTCAACAATGTGTGTGTTCTTCATGTGTGACTGCATATTCGTGTGTGTGTGTGTGCGTGTGTGTGTGTGCGTGCTGCCCGTTGACATGTCCCTCCCTCCCCTGACAGTTGTAATAGCTAGGAACGAGGCTTCATGCACTTCCTGAGGTCTCATTTGCATAAGATTTGCTGATGAGCTGCCACCGCTAACCAGCAACACCAAACCAAAGCCCTATTAATATTCTCCCATTCAGGTTGTAAAGCACACAAACCTAATCAGCTTAGAAATTACTGTATGGAAGCCATAATTACGCATGTTTAATTGCTTATCATCTGATGGGTACAAGTTTATTAGAAAATGTATTCATGGTAATTGCTTCCTGAGGTATCTGGTGTGCTACAATGCCATGTGATATCCTGTCAGCTTCCATTTGGGAGGATTAATGCGCTCTGAAAAAGTCACAAAATTAGATACTGTGTATTGACTCTTTGGATGCTTGGTTTAACTCAAAGTGATTTTTAATTTAGGGATTTCTAAATTACTGCTTAAGCTCGGATAAGTCTTTGGAGTGAGATCCGTCAAAATCAGCATATCTCACTGTTGTTAAGGAGTGCTGGCATATCACAGGGATATAAATGACTGCAAAGTAGGCAAATACCTGTGTAATCCTGATGCCACCCAGAAATACTCACAAACCTGCTCGACTACACGTCTGCCTCCACATAGAAAAGATGTCAAATCAGAGGAGACGCGGGAGCTACACAAGGAAAGCCATCTCAAAGCAGATTAAAATGCACACAGTGCAGGGCCCTCAGAGGGGCCTCCACACCGCCAAGAACGTCGAGTGGGCCTTTTCAGCTATGGACCTCAGTGAGTCTTACAGCTCCTGCCCACTCTTTGATGGCCTCTCTATGGTTTATTGTAATCACTGTTGGCTCCCAGTCCTTCTGACACACTTGTAAATTCATGCATTTTTAAAAGGGAATGTATCGACCCACCACTACTTCCGCTTTAGATAAGTCTTTCTTTCATTAGAGCAGTGATTCCCAGCTATCAGTGGGTATATGGAAAGATACTAAAGCAGCTCAGCTAATTTTAAAGAATGGAAATTATGATTTGATAAGAAAATGCATTCACATATTTGGAGATGAGACATATTCGTGTTCAGGAGGAAAATAAATAGAAAAAAGGAATACAAAATCATATGATGCTGATCTTTAGTGCGTTTATTATCATCAGTTTTAACACATTTATACCAAATTTCAAAATCCTCTGCACGGCAGCATAATACTGTCAGACACTGACCAAGAACAGGCATTTTGAAAAGAATAAAAAGTGAAGATGGGCTTGCTGCACGACAAAGCGCCTCAGCTCCGAACTAACTTAAAACTACCTGTTTAAGCATTTTCTGCGAGTGGAAGACCAAACCACATCAGGTCATTTATCTTCACGCTAAATGTATTGCTCAAATTTCCATTTTCCATTTTTTTTGCATCTTTCTGCTCACTGCTTTGGTTTTACGACCCACAACTTTGTTGTTTCACTTTCAAGTTTTTTATAACCATCTTTCCAGGGGCAGCAGGCAGCTGTTTTCAAGTGGGTGTATACTACCTGCCCAGCACCAAACAGCAGGAAGATACAGTTAGCAACTAGCTGGCAGCTAGCTGTAGCGGCAGCTATATTGGAGCATTTAGCAGCTATAGAGCAAGATATTTCTCTCATGAGTCGCTGGAGACCAAAACTAGAGCCACGAGGAGAATGAATATTGTACTTCAATATCAGCATTCATTGGGTATCTGCAAGTCTAAATGTAGCCTATATGTAAAAGTAGTGAATAATTCATAAATACTCCCCCACACACACGCGCATACATGTTTATAATGGGCATGGATTTACACGTGCAGATCCACCACAACCAAGGAGTATTCTACTTGAGCCCATCTCACAGGGCTGTGTACATTGGGAAAGAAAATGGCTGGTAACCACCACTGCATTAGACATACTTGAGTTGACTTGCAGTAATATGCTGTTATTAGTATTTGATCTAATAGCCTCCTGGGTGAAATATCCCCTGGAGATATTGTGGACATGTCAACAAAAATAATTGATTTTAAACCACATCGCGTTGAATTATGAGGGAGAACTTTAATCAGATCTACTTGGTTGCTTAAAAAGTAAGCGCTGAGAACATTAAAAAGAACGCAGCTACTTAACTTTTCAAGTCACGTTTAGGTTTTGGAGCCAAGTCCGAGAGGTGCATTAGCTTTTTGCTCTTGAAAAAAACCACCTGTGGATCATTAAAACCTTTGAATGATAACACACAACATGGTGATAAAACATGTCATTTCCCCATGGAAAGGGTTGGGAGATCCCAGAGTGTTTGCTTGTTGGAAAAAATGTCTGGGATGCTTTCCAGGATTTCCCAAAGAGAAAAGCCTTGTTTTTCTTTGCTGATGTAGTTGGGAGTGAATGGAGAGCAGATTGTAGAGGCTGTGCCTCTCATGTCTGTCCAAGGCCTTGATACCTTTGATCTTCTTAAGAAAAAAACAAGCTTTTAAACTTGGCACTCCCGGCTAGTGTCTCTCTTCTTCTTCTTCTGTCTCTGTTCGTCAAAACGCTGATCCTGAGAAAATTGATCTTGCCTGAATGGTTATGCATACTCGCGCTTATGCAATGATTTGTTTAAAACGCGGACTCCCACCATGTTGTCGTACAAACTCACAAAATACACACAATAAGCATAGCTGAGACAAAAACGGATGTGACTTTACCGCATCTTAACGCAGCACAACAGTGTGCAGCTTTGGGATAAATATTTGCAAAAGCTCATGTTTGGTCTTATCTTTGAACGAACTACGAAGCCCACAACCAAAACACTTTTAATCTCCTACAAACAATGGTTCTGCCTCTCCAAGTAACATTGGTTGTGCTTTATGTAAAGAATCACAGAAAATGTTGCTTCTTATTTTAAGAAACGAGGTGTCCCACGTCTGACTCCTGAGTATAATAATTTGTTCTCGGAAGTCGGTTGCGCCGACTGTTCGTTAAGTTCAAACTATGTTGGGTTATAATGTGAGTGTTTACTATGTGGAGATTACTAAAATAAACTGGGTTGCACTACGAAAGCAGTTCTTACGTAGAGATTAGTTGTTACTAAATATTTACAACCAGTAAGTGCCAGGTGAGGAGGTTTCTGAACTAGCTAAACTGACAGAGCTAACGTTAGCTTACTGTTAGAATCCATTTAGAGGTAATATGGAATATCTGACCTGACACTTGATCAAAATGCTGTTTAATGATGTAAACAGGGACAACTTTAAATAAAAAATGTTCCTCAAATTACACAACATAATGCTAATAACAGACTATATTACCAAACGTCAGTTAACTTATGTTAGCATGATTCCTCTCACTCATACAGTAACTACATGACTACTGTTAACTCTGAAACACACACATTTATCCATGCTTTCGTGTATTATTATAGCAAATCAAACCTTTATTTAATTTACAAACGATTGGAGGTGACGTTGAATTTATAATTTTTTTGGAAGTTATACTGCAGCTCCTGATGCACTTCCTGTTTGCTTAGCTAACTGCTTTTGACTGAACGGTGCTACAGATGTTTCCAGCAACCGATTTACACATTTACACAAGTTTTAAGACATTTCTCCTTAAAGTTCTAGTGGTGCAACTGAGTTTAGTTAATTACTAGTTTGAATCTAGCTAGTAGTTGCTAAACCGCCGCACAAACTTACGAATAGCTGGTGCATGCAGGTGTAGAACCATAGGGTCAGATGTAAAATTGGGTGTTGGATGTTTCGGGGGATGTGGTCCAGTTATGAAAGTTGACATGTTTTGGTCAAAGGTTTTGGGATGTTAGCAGCTGGAGGTAAAAAGTCGCAGCGAGGGCCAACATCTGGCAAAGGCTTCAATCAAGAGGCAAATCTCCTCTCATTACCCCCCCCACCCCGCAGCCTCCTCCTCTCTGGTTATTAATGGGCGTGCAGCAGCCACAATGACATTTTACACTGTTTCATCCCTGTCCCATCATGCATCTGGGGATACCCTGGCATTTGGCGGCGGTGTTTTCATCAGTGTCTGAGGCGGTGCTGACCAGCGCGACTTCAATCCTGCTCACTGTCACTCATCATAAGTGAGTTTATCAACACACATCTAATCGCTCCACTCCACAGGGACCTTAACCATTTGCATACTAAGATTGCTTTCTTTTGCTCGGCTAAGAACGCACCCCCTTTGCATAATTATTAATGATAAAGAGACTGTGAACAAATATGTCAGAAGGTATTAGCATCACGTATACAACTAGATTCTAAAGGATCCGTTTAGTGATGTGCCAGGAGGAAGGATGAGGGCAAAGGGTGGGAAAAGGAGAGCAGCACTGTCAAGGGATGTGCTTTTTTGTAAAGGGAAGGGGTTAATTAAAAGGCCGTGGATGGGTTATATAGTGAAGTATGACATTTTCTTGTAGTTTTGAATCATTGTTTGACCAGGAAGCCACATTGAGATTAAGGGTGTCTGTCAAAAAGAATACAAAACTGGAAAAAACATTACATAAACGTTGCAGACAAATAGTGACAAAAAATTGAAAGGTAATCACAAAAGCACTCAAAGGCCTCAAGTTTAGTAGCAGAGCAGCTTGAAGCGTGATGAGGCGCCAATGCCTGAAATATAACATATAATTACATCAAAGAAAATGTTGCTCCAGTAGCAGGAAAATCCACAGTGGTGCACAACACAAGATGTTTACGTAAAGCAGAGTCACTGGAGCTGCTCATTTCACTATTTCTGCTGTGTACCATTAAAGCAGCAGGCCCATATTGTCTGTCATCTGTTGTCGGTAATTACCACTTTTTACACCGTCTTACCCTCTGTGGATAATGTTCAGCGTCTATACGAGAAGTGTTTCGTATGAACAGTTTAACTGTTTGCCACTTTACATGAAACAGCTGCACTCTTTTTACAGGACAGGAATAAATAAGTCGCGTACACTGTGGATCAATTGGGGGTTGAAACGCCCTCCCTGTGTTCTCTGCTAAACACAGGCCTGTATACCCTCCGCACAGTGTAATAGCATGATATTAAAAATGCCCACAGCGATTGTTAAGTCACAGCGGCACATTTGCACCACGACGGATGACCTTTTGTGAATCCTAATGAGGCTTTTTCATTTTTAAAAGCAAAACATACTGTAGCATGTAGAACAATCACAGCTGTGTGACAAGTCTCCACAGTTAAATGCTTTTGTGAGCAGCAGAAAATTTAATCACAGTTTTCCATATTGCATATAGTTGCGCAGACAGCAATTGGTTTCATTTGTCTTCTTTTTTTCTTTTTTTTTTGAATACAATTTAAATGAATAAGTTCGTCTGAAAGGCCCTAAAGTGGCATTCTGTGAGTTGTAGTTTAAATATCAGCTGTAGTCTCTCTGTGTCCGAACTTCTCAAGTCACAGCAGTAAGAGTAATCTCAGGGATCGGGGGGGGGGGGGGGGGTGGTCGTCGCCGGTCTCCCGCGGGATCTCCTTCAACAAATAACTGATAATTACCGTTGACCACCTGGTTTTTTCATT
>JAVQJD010018213.1:0-28259 GCA_036023655.1 Nannoperca australis
ATATATATATATATATATATATATATATATATATATATATATATATATATATATATATATACACACACACATATACATTATATATCCTTTTTAATGTGGCAGAGAACATCTCCTGAACATAAACGATGGTACTTGTCCACACCTTCTTGTTGCGGAGGTACGCTCGCCGGGCACAGATGTTGCCTCTCTTGGTTTCCAGGGTCTGTAGGCGTCTTTTGAGCTGACTGACAGCCGGAGGGTCTGCTTGGTGAATACCTGTGTGGACCATGCTCTGCAGCTCCTCGGGGTCCTCGCACACATCGTAGTACACCACCTCCTCCTTCAGTTCTGAAACACAAATGCAGTCCAATCTCTCAAACTCCCTGTTAGCTGATCAAAAGGAGCTCTTTCACTTCACGTTTCATTCTTTAATCGTGAGCTAATATTCTGTATTTAACGGAGGTGACGTGATGCTTCGGATATTACTTTAGAAATGTTGTCACCAAAATGTCTCAACAATGTTAACATGTACTATGTACACCTTTGTTCAGTCTTTGTTGTTTGTACCTTCACTGTATTGGTGAAGCTCTGAAACATCACGTCAACAGAAAAACAAGTTTCCTTTATTGGGTTAAGTTAAGAAAAACCTGATTAATGCAGGTGGATTTCTGCACAAACTAAAACAAATAATTCCTGGGCCACTACATGCTTTCACATGCGTACAAGAAATCAAACTATCTGCATATTATTCTGTCTGTTGTGAATGAGTCTCTCTGACAATGAAATAATAACAAGGGCGTTACAACTGACAACTGATTATTAACAGTACAAACATTGAACTATTGAAAAGCTTTGTGTTTGTCCTCTTTTATTTTATCTTTCTTTCCTGAGCAACAACCTTCCTTCTTTTTAGTAGAAACCAGCAGTATGTGCATACACATGAACTGGAAGCAAACAGCAAAAGTCCCAGGAGGAGCAATTAGCTAAATATTTACATGAACAAAACATGTCCCCAAAGTAAACCCTGTGCACAATACACTGAGTGACCAGAAAAACAGAACACATGTGCATCATACTACAGCCTTGTAATAAATGTGTGAAACATTGTGTAACATGTAATGTGTAATTAGAACTGACACTGTATGGTAAGTGTGGGGCGGTGTAGCATTATATTAAGGCGTGTCTAGTATTTTTGCTTAGATGAGGTGGACAACATATTTGATACGGACTGCCGCAATTTGTGTTAAAATGACAATTGTTCCTGGAGTCACCACTCAGTCAAATCTGAACACAGACATCCCCTTTCTGAAGACATCATTCTCTTATAAAGAAATGCCCAAGAATCCAATCAGAAATCATAGGGGGGAAAAGCCGCTCCTTATAACTCCAGAACAGTCTGAGAATCAGCACATTTTTAAGTTTTCTTCAGTGTTAAAGTAAACCAGTGCAAGTTATCTGTACATCTGTGGGTACACTGCAAACAGGAAGTGCTAATAGATACCTCGGCATATTTTAATGGGGACAATTTGCCAAAATGTGAACAAACACAGCAGGCTTAAAAACAGGGCTTAAGTTGTGGCTTAGGAGAGCTGCACTTTAGGTAAGCTTCTAGTAACTGCGGGGCATTTATATGGCAAAGCACTATAGAGAGTTTAAATGTTTGTGGTCATTCAGTGTATTAGTGGACTCATTTAAATACAGTGTTCAGGCAAGGCCAGCAATTAGTGTGACGACCTTTAGATTCCAATTAGTTTCACAGTGTGAGGCAACCTTGAGCCTTTTCTCTCTGCTTTGCTTTTTTCTACTTCTGGTATTATGACTGTGTTATTATAAACAGGGTGCTTTATACATCTGTAAAAGAATGTTGCTTGAGTGTTATGGTGGACTGTACAAGGGCATCCCTGTCTTCAGTGATTCAGTTTTGCTCAAAAGGTCGTGTGTTTTAAAACCTCCTCTCCCTCCATAAATCAGAAGTAGTCTACACATCTACCTTTAATCTGCCGTCGCACGGTGTCTATCTGAGCCACCAGCAGCTGCTCCTCATTCTTCAGGACCTCAAACTTGGCGTCGTACAGTTCTAGCTGGGTTTCGTAGAATTGCAGCTCCAGCTGGTCCACTGTGTCCTGCTGCTGGCCGTCCTCAGACGCTAACCTAGCATCAGTTGTGTGGCTCTTGACTCTGCCAGACAGGCTGCCCAGCTGCACCCCAACAACAGAAAAATGTCACGTTAGAGGATCGTACTTGTGGCTTTGCATATTACAGCCTAATAAGTAAATAGTGTGCATATGTATTGCTGACCATATTCTAAAGTATACCATGTGTTTTGATTGGCTCAGCTGTTGGATTTACTTGCAGAGACTTTAAACCTACACTAGATTGTGAGGTAGTTGCAAGCAGGGACTATTTAAATAAAATTTAAAAAACTGTGCGCAAGAGTCAGCTGTCAAACTGAAACCTATTTACAGAGAAGACATCCTCCGCATTATCCTTCATCTATGTTATTGGTTGCTTACACAATTGCTTATGACTGCAGTGCTTTTTGACAGATGGCTCAAATTTTGGATGTGGGAGTGTCCTTGAACACAATGACAAGGAGTTTTTTTTAAATAGTCTCTGCTTTCAACTACATAACCAGATGAAAACAAGCAAACAAACTCAAAACAAACTCAAATGGGCAGCTCGACACCATACAGCAACAAGTCATTTGCTGCAGTTTCCCCCAAAATGTGATCGTGACCTAAGAAATAATACCCCCCTGTACTCACATGCATGCAGATAGTTGCCACGTTTTGAGTATGTATATACACACTCACTTATTCATGAATGCAGGTTTTGGGGGTGTATCGAGGGGATTATCTGTGTTTTCAGAGAGGCTTTATAAATAGATCAAAGGACTTTAGAAGCCAGAGATTCACATCAGAGTGGAATACCAAGTGAAAGATACACTAGAGCAAGTACGTGTTACATCTCCACAGACTTACAACTACTACAAAAGCAGTGTCAGCCTTGGCACTGAAAAGAAAACCTTACGAGTGTGCCAGAGTCCAACGCACTGTTATGGAATGTGCTGACTGATAGCAGAAGTTTTTGTTAATCAGAAAAAAAAAACGTAAGACACACACGCACACACCCTTTCTCGGATGCTGCCTTTCTTGCGGTTGAGGCACATCTCTTTAGTTCTCATATGCTGCAAGGTTTCTTTGGCCAACAGGAAGCGCAGTTTCTCCAGTCTGGGAGCTGCGGACGCCCAGGCAGCGGATCCAAAGCGACACTTATCCTCCTGCATCTGCTTTAACATACCTGAACATGCATACAAGGGTCCGTTACGTCTGCATCACACAAAGCCCATATGGATACTTTTACAAATCAGTGTGGGATGTTCAAATCATTTCAAGTCAGATAAAACTGTTTTCTGAGTGTTGTAATTTACTGTTCATCATATCTACAACTCGTGTAATTCTATTAATCATTTTTTCCAGAATGCCTCACGACAAACCTTTATTTTGCTTGTGGATGTTGTCTTCCCTCAAAACAAAGGTAGGAATCCACAAAACTAGCACATGAAAGATGGCTGCCAAACTAATTTTTGCTCCTTCCAACAACACTTTGAAATGCTTAAAAGTTCATCTCAGAGGACAATAATCTGGTATATTATTACTTTTTCCTTTATGTAATTATTTTAAGTGGTGACAATGTGTATTTTGTTTGCACTTCTGATTATTTTAATAAAAGATGACATCATATATCATAAATATGCAACTTGTGACTCACTGCACTTCATATCCTGTGTGCTGAGGAATGACACACACAAGTCATTCATTAATTCACCCATACACAAATAAGAGAAATAAGCACAGGAGAACATATACCAGCCAGAGCCTTTGAAGTCTGTGCAAAGTAGGTGACAGTGATGTCCTGAATTGAGGCGACTGCGTCTTCTGCTTTCGTTCTCCACTCCTCCGCCTCCTTTTCCAGAGCTGCAATTCTCTTAGGACCCAAGTCCTCAAACTCCAAAGACTTCTGCAGAGAACCATGGTAAGCAAAACAGTGGACAATTTTCACTGCAGGCTTATGACAGATACTCAAACCACATGCATATAAAAATTAATTATTTTAGCCAAAGTTGGGTTAGTGACGAAATAAAATCTGATCTCACGTTTTGCTTGAACGACACTTAAAAAAAATCTGAAGACTGAAAGGGAACCTGTAGTGATCACTGAATTCAAATGTAGTCTATGTACATATACATTTTCACTAACAAAGAAAGTCAGACACAGTCGTACTAATGGTGGGAGGGAGGCAGTGTTCACTGTGAGCGTATATTACAAGAGCTGGCATCATGTAGCAGTTACACAAGTGTGAAATATGTTCTAGAGCTGTAAATCTGTATTTGCATTTAATTTGGTAAACTCTGCATGCAGACCTTTGCTTTGAGTTGCCTGATGAGAACAGATTCAGTATTTAGATACCAAAACAAATTGCAAACAGCATCCTATGATTATGTGATATACTTTACCACATCCTAAAAAAAGCCTGCAGCTGCTAAGTTACTATTTACCAGGATCTCCATCTTGTAAAGGCAGGCCAACTCTCTCATGTCCCTGAAAGGCTGGAGCAGATACTGAAAGAAGGTGGTGGCCACAGTGACCAGGTCCTGGTAGGCCTCGTCCTCTTCATCGTAGATGCTGAGCAGTGCAACCATTCGGTCTGCACCGTCATGACTCTGCAGCAGCTGTAAATACAGGAGACATAAACACCATTGCCTTTGGTTATTCTGTGCCCACAGCCTAGTCTTTGCTCTGCGTGATTTATTTCATACCTTAGATGAATTTAGGAAACGCACAAAAATCTCAGCAGGGAGCTGTTTTTCTTAGAAGATCTGAGCACACTATTATAACAGTTGATAAAAGTCTGTTCAGAATACAACTTTTATAACCAGGAGGGCTGAAGGTTGACTGGTGAAGGCTAAGGTTAGTGGTTCAATACCACGGAAGTCAAACAAGGTTTCCCCCTCAAATCTGGTATTGACAAACCATTTCATATCAACGGTTCCAAGTGATGACACCTTTGGACCACAGGCCTTGTTTGAACTCAGATCAGCTTGATCAATAACTGAAATGCTGTTACACACAGTCCTAACTAAACACAATATATTATGTGTACTTCTGATTTTTTCCCCCCCGGTGTCTCACTTGGCTTTAAATGTGGAGCTGCATGCTGTTTTTATACTGTAAGGCATCTCTCACCATGTTCTTTACTCTGTAACAAGCAAATAGAGGGTCAAGTTACATTTCTGTGTATAAATCATCACTTTATTTCAAATGCACATCAAACGGCAGGCAAAACTCACTGGCTGAAAAACAACATCAGCAGTGGCGGTGTTGCAACATCTAGAGCTTTGACTATAATACACAAACAGCAAAGGTTTGCTGCGTCATAGTAGGCCAGCTTTCAGACTTGTAACACCACTGTGTGGTGCTAGTCCTGCAGGGCAACATTCAAAACAGAGAGCTTACAGAGGCTTCCCAAGCTTCACTATATCCTCAGTCCTTTTTTCCCCTTTTACTCAAGCGAAACACTCCCCACTCTGTCCACATCTATTTTTGAGTGCATCAAAGACAGCTTCTAAGACTTCTGCTATGAGTTTTGGCTGTGGTGCACACACACGCAAGAGTTATAGAAGAAAACAGGGACGCGCCGAAAGAGAACATAAATCTGTTTATATTCTATGAGCAAAACAAAACATCAGCATAATCTTTGGCTCTACAGAGCTCTATAAATGATTTAAGGACATTATGTGTCATAAATACACAGATACTAATACAACAGCCCTGCAATAAATCTTACCCTCATATTGTTCATTTTTTTATTTGTTTAAACTGTCAAATTTCCACATTTAAGTAAATTAAGTGAAAAAAAATTTAATATTGTATTATGAGAGGTGTCTCTCATTGATGGGGCTGACACAACATTAGAAACTCCTCTCAGTATCAGCACCACAAAATAAAGCCTCCAAAATGACAATAAAGTTGAATCAACACCTTTTAAAAAAGTTACAACAAAAACTGAACGTTATAGTGTTTATGTAGGTAGGATTTGTTGCAGGGTTGTTCTATTAGACTGCATTGATCTTAGCTAGGTGTACGCGGTAATAAACTGGTACTGATGTGAGCACGTGTGGCTCATCTAATCCCTCAGCTGTCGCTCCCTCCACGGCCACGCCCCCCTCACCTGTCGCAAGTGACCTTTGGCCCTTGACATCTCCTCCTGCATGGTCTTCCTTTTAAACTCCTGCAGATTTTCAAAGTACTCCTCATCCTGAGTGAATAATGTGTCGAGGACAATTTTTCGTCCGCAGATATCAATGGCGGTACTGAAATATTTTTCGAGTTTCCTGCACGGTTTTTCAAAATCCCTCTCGTCGTCGTCTTCAGGACCCGACCTCCTATTGAGGAAGAGCAAGTCCCAAATGTTGCCGTCTTCGAACTCTGACAAATCCGGGAAGCAGGCCCCCAAGATGTCTGCCACACACGTGAACTGCTGATGGATATGTTTCAAATCGTTCACGGAGAAGAGTCCAGCCCAGCTCATCGGATGGTCGCCGACGGCAACTTCGGCTTTGCGTTTCTGCCGCTGTAACGTCCGGTTGTGGCAGGTGACGGCGAACTTACACTCGATGACATTCCACTGTACGATGAAACCCAGCTTAAACGTCTCGGTTTCTTCAAATATGTTACTTTTAACGGCCACCCAGCCCTCCAGACTATCTAACCGCTCACACTCTACGTTATTCATCTTTAAAAGTGATGTTTCCCTTTGCCTCTGAGACACTGCTGGCTCTGTTTACAACGTCCGCCATTTGCGTGACGTAAGATGCCTTCATGCACTCCAGACATATTCGGAACTTTCTTAAAACCGAACGTTAACCGACGGCACGCAGTTTCTCTCTAGTAATCTCTGGTAGTATACAAAATATCCGTGTTGCTTGATTTCTACGTCAAAGCAACAGTCACGAAAAAGTGCCAGCCTCTAATTTTGATTACCGAAGTACTGAAGGAGCAGGCGAGGTAATAATTAAGAAATTTCGGATCAAAAGCATTTACAAAACCTAATGTGGAAATTTACGAAGAGTCATGAATGCACCGTGTTGTCTCTGGTATTGCGTTCAACTTTGAACTTTGAATCACGTGTTCGGGGATTTCCAAATGCTAATGTCAAGGTAATTCAAATTGATGAAACCGAAACTGGCACTAATTACAAGTGTTAATAGTGTTTTAAAAACCCCAGACCTTTAATTTGTCCAACTTGTATGTTTTATTCAATAAATAACTAATGTCCTGCATGGATGTTTGACATGCCTTTAAGCAATCTGAGTCCCATCTATTTTTGTCATAGTTTCGGGGTGAGGGTTGGACTGCTTACAGAGTGGGTTTGTCGGACACCACTGCTGGTCTGAAATGGTTGTTTAGAACAGACTGGTTTACTGAATTATCCAGGTAAATTTGCTATCATCTGCACATTCACTATTAATAATTTAATTAACAGATTGTATTGTGAGTGCACTGGCACGTTGAAGTTGAAGTTTTGAGATCTCATATTCTGTTGTGGGCATTAAGTTAAGTAATTATTTGATTTTCTAAATGGCTGTTGAGCTTTAGATTGATGTAGATGAGAACAGTATGAGCTGAATTGAATTGATCTGGTATTAGACCCCTGAATTATAAATGAATTGTTAACCTCAATTCCTCATTCAGTCATTCTCCTCATGGACCTGTATGAGATCAGAGGAGGCCTACTGGATGTGATTGCAGAGGAAGCTGAGCACCAGGAGTTCAGCAGAGAGTCGACCACCATGGAGCCCTACAGTGTGGTTTCAGACGGAGGAGGAAGGGCGACCCGAGATGTTTCCACCTTTCAGAGATTCTCTGTCGACACCAACGAGTCCCTTCATTTTGAGCCCTGTGAGGACGGCCCTCCATCTCCCACTGGGGCAGAAGATGGAAATGATGATGACGATGTGTTTAAGGAGGGAGAAACCGAGGTGGGGGCATTAATACAGCTTTGGCCCATGATGTATGAATGAAACATTGCATATTTTCTTTCTTCTTCTTGTTCATTTGACCTCTGTTCAGCCACAATGGGATTCTTGGGATTTAAATCACATGTAGATCCAGCACCCCTGGAAATGCAAGGATTGGAGGGCATAAGCAATTAAAAACACTCGGCTACACATTCAGACATTCACATTTGTCCATTTATTTCCTTACTTAAGGACTGTGGACGAACATCTATACTTTCAATTTCTTTGTTGTTCCCAGAAGATGGAGCTGTCCGCATGAAAGCTTTTAGTTCTACCAAGCCACAGACATGACTTGTCCTGACAGCACAGGCTGAAAAAAGGTTTATGTTACTGGTTTGAATTAAAAAGAGAAATGGCCGAAGTTTGACTTTCAGTTGTTTTTCAGAGTAAGATCGTCACTATCAGGAATCGGTTGCAAGGGAAGGTTGCTGAGATGGAGAACTTTGCAGGTCATCTGGAGGAAATCTTTCTCACTGTGGAGGTAAACACTCAGTGAAACAGATTGTTGGATTGTGTTTTGACATTGATTCATGGCTGTGTGAGCATTTGGAATACTATTTATTTTGTCTTACTGAACTCCAAGACAGAAATAAACTTCAAGATGTCAGACGTAACTAGAAAGTCAAGAATCAAACACATCCATTTCATTGATCGCCTCCCTTGATCTGTCAACCTCTCCTCATTTTTCTTTTCTTCCCATATTTTCTTTGATGCATAAATGTGTAAATTGTCAACTGTGCCACTGTGATGATATGAATTTATGTACAGGAGAATTTTGGCCGTCAGGAGCAGCACTTGGAGCAGCACTACAATGATGTGCTACAGACGTTGTCTCAGCGATATGACGAGAGGGCGGCTGGACTGGAGGAGGAGAAGAAGGGCAAACTGGAAGCCATGTACAGTCAGCTGCTGGCTTGTGGTCGGGCGATGGATGCCTCCAAGGAACTCATTGAGACGGCCCAGGAGATTTACCGCAGCCAGGACAAGAGGCTTTTCCTGAAGGTGTCATAGCTTGTGTTCTTGTGTTGTTTTCAGCTAATCATTTGAAAGTGCAGATGACCGTTGTATACATGATGATACATTGCTTTATTGTCATGGTGCTGATGTATTCATTTAGTATTTCTACATGTAATTATTTTGTAGTTCACTTGCTTTCTTTGACCTTTATTGGCAGACCGTTATGCCTACCATTAAAAGGTAATTATGATGCTGCTCAGTGAGTATGCCACATGGTGTGACACTGCACTGGTGGTGACTGCAGTGTGATTTCAAAACACTAACAAATAATGGCACAGGGCTAATATTGTGTGTCCAGGTGTTTTGGCCTGTAGTTTCAGAGCTTGACTTGGTCTTGGAAAAAGTAGTTTGACATAAAGATCCTTGCTCAAGGTCCACTTACTAGCTTTTTGCAGAGCATTGAGACAGCTCAGACTCCATGACCTGGAGATAATCTGTCTGTCAAATTGAGCAAACTCCATCCACTGCAGAAGACCACAAAATGCTCCAGGATAAGCTAGTAAGCAGACTGTAACTCACTACATTTTGACTGATCCAAATGAATGGCATGATACAAACTGCTTTACCTTAATGTTAAATCTTAGAACTCAGAGCCAGGTTTTTTCTTCTTTATATGCCACTCTAGAATTGAGGAGTTTACCAAAGAGGAGACTGACCTCACGTTGGCTACAAGTCTTGAGTTTAAGACCCCACTTGCTGACCTGTCAGATGTCAAAACCATGATGGACTCCATCAACGTTGTTCCAGGTCTGATTTTACAAACCTCTCCCCCAGTTCACCTACCTATAGTCTATATTATAGAGGAGTTAGTGGCGTGGCGGTTGTCCAGAGACTATTTACTAGCTTTGTGTGTACAGTTTCCCATTCAAGTGCATGGGAAAGTGTGTCCAAACTTTTGACTGGTACTGTATAACAATTTCTATTGAGTTTGGCAGTGGAGAGAGACCATGATGATTAGACCCTGTCAATGTGAAGCAATCTTCAATAAGCATAGGCCCACCTAAAGATAGGAGATAGGACAGGACCCCCCAGAATCTAAATACTGGTAGTGGTGGAGTAAAGCCAGCAGGAAACTCTCAGTTGAATCTCGCTGTCACAGCCTGGAGGTAACAAAATCATAGGATTAATAATGATAATTAAAGAATAGCAACTAAGGACAGATTTGGCCTAGAGAACACAGGCAAAGGATTATGGTCAACTGTTTGTGTTTAGGAAGGAATATTTCATTCAATTTTAAAGTCAGATAAGAATTATAATGAATAAAATCACATAGGTGTCAGTGGTGAGCTGAAACTAGAACAAGCTGTGGTAACGTATCGCTTTTAGAGGGAACTGCTCCAGTATCATTATCTTAGCATGTTGATATGCTTCAATAACAAAAAACGTGGTTATAAATGTTTCTCCAATATAAACAGCTCCATCTGCCCCAGTAATCAACCCCCAGATGCCCAACTCTGCCACCCAGACGTCCCTGCGTGTGTGCTGGAGCTTGTTCTCCGACGACACTGTGGAGTACTACGAGCTTTACTACAGACCCGTGCTGGAAGACACGCCAGCAGACAGCACCTGTGCGCCACATGGTACAACACAGACACTGACTGCTGATTCACTTTGCATGATGACACCATCTACTGTTGAGACAGTATCTATTGATGTGGGAACCTTCTGATTTCTCTGAAGGACACTGTGACATGTTTTGATCAGCGCAGCAGCCACAATTAAATCTTTGCTCGCTTTTCAGTAAGCAAGGTAAAAGTGAAGGAGACCCACTGCACTGTGACAGATCTGCTGCCCAATGCTCAGTATGAACTGTGGGTGACTGCTACCAACACTACAGGCATCAGCCCAGCGAGCGAGAAGGCCTTATACATGACTGGTAAAAACTGTCCCACTTTTACAATTACATGAGGCATCATTAAACTTCTGGCAGTTGTCTCAGGATGTTCCCGAAAATGACTTTTTCAGATGTAGTTTTCTCTTTTTGTTATCACTTCCAGGCAGCCTCACATGATTGATGTCGGGAAGAATAAAGTCTAAAACGTTGATTCTTCTCTCTCCCTAGTGCCGTCGCCTCCAGTGATCAAGCAGAGGGAGTGTACTAGTTGTCCAGAGGCCGCTCTGATCCGCTGGGAGTCAGGAAACACCAACCCTGTAGACTCTTACACTGTGGAGCTCAGTGAGATGGGTACTGATGGCACACAGAGCGGTGTTACTGAGTAAGAACTGTGTTATTAACGTACACCTACAGTTGACAGATTCAACACAGAAACAGGCCTTGATATATTAGTTGACACCCAAAATTAAAATGGTTCAGTTAAAGCAGAAATGCAGAGCTTCAAAGATGCAGGACCCCATGATATTACTGACCTGTCCTTTTTAATAAGGCTTTTGCTTCAATACATCCATAAACAAGCCTGTGTTAGTGCTTGCCTGGGATTTTCTGAGGTCCCATGGTTATAGAGCTGCTGAATCAAGACACTCTGTCCTAGAAAATCTATTCTTAGCTTCAGCTCCTGCAGCACTGTTAGCCTCAGCTAGAATACTGTCCTCACATTTGGGGTCATTCTCATTTTTTCATCTGGTCACATCAGAGAACAGTAAAACCATTTATTATTTAATAGTCTGTGTATTTTTGCATGGAGGAGCTTAAACGGTATTAACTGGGTTTATGGTCCACATATGACAAGGATACTAGTTAAAGCAACCCATTTATCCGCCTAGTGTTTCAGAAGTTGAGACAAGATATTTCAAGGCTTTACACAGAGGTATGGGGGAAAAAAGCCAATCCAAAAAGTTGTCACCACTGTGCATTTCATATGTTTACAAACAAGTAACATCAGCCTTCTGTCTCATTGGTTAATCCCCCAGGTCTATAGTAGCCGTGCCCACCTGTCAGTGTCTGATCCAGCTGCAGACAGGGCGGCGTTACCTCATCTCTGTGCGAGCAGTCAACATTGGCGGGCCCAGCAACAGGAGTGATGTTATTACTGTCTCCACAACAGGTGAGAAGCATCATGGATCTGCCTGTCTGGGGTACTTTTGACCAGTGGTGGAAGAAGTATTTAGATAATTTACTTAAGTAGCAATATAGATTTATAAAAAATGTGCCTGAAAGTAAGTCCTTCATTCAAAATGTTATTCAAGTAGAAGTACAGAAATATTTGCAACAAAATGTAGCATTTTATTTTGTAGCATTATTTTATTGCATTAACATGGTTCCCAACCTTGTGTTTGGGACCCCATCATTTCCCACACAGTAACTACCTGCCGACCACATAGATTCTTGTCATGACCCCTCGTGTGGGTCCCGTCTCAGATTGGGAACCAATGCATAAACATGCAAGTGGTCAAGGTGAAGCTTATTCTAACAGTTTCACATATTGTTGGGTTCATGAATGCATCATTTTATGTACTGATCAAATTTGATCTGAAGTAATTATAGGTGTTTAAATAATTTAAGTGGGGTAGAAGCATAAAGTAGCAACAACTTCTCACTGCTTTTTGCTCATTCATGAGATGACTAACATGCCTACCTGTGCAGGTACATTCTTTTATCTCCTGGAGGATAGTGCCCATCCTTGCCTGTCCATCTCTGAAGATGGTTTCACCATGTTTTATGGAGATGAAGAGCTGCCAATTAGCGCTATGGCCTCAGATGAGAACACCTTTACCAGGTAAAGTATACAATCACACTGACAGAGGTTAATACAAACTTTTTAAGTGTAAATATGTAACATAACTGTGTTCATGTTCACAGATGTGTAGCTGTCCTGGGGGATCTGATTCCAGTGCGAGGCAGGCATTACTGGGAAGTTGAGGTGGATGATGGGACTGAGTTTAGGATCGGAGTTGCATATGAGGACACAGAGAGGAACTCCTACCTCGGAGCCAACAATACCTCCTGGTGTATGAGACACATCCTCACCCCATCCAGGTAACAGCACACCATCTGTTAAAATACCATTACTGTGGATATTATTAACCCTGATGTCCTGATTGGAACTTGGATGTAAAACCTAGTTAAACACAGTGGATCTTCGTATGCTTTATCTGATTGGTGTTGGCAGTACTTTTTATGCAGCACTTATCTTCCGAAATAAGTCTTAGGATTTCTGTTATTGGGGTTTTATAACAATTTTATAACACTGTAAATTACTTTGTCAAACAAAAGGAATTATTTGTTTGTGCATAGCCAGGGCATATAATCTATAAAACATATCCTTATTTTATGTAACAATGCTTTCTGGTCACTTAAGTATTTTTGTCACCTTCAGTCTGTCAGGGTTCCTAATAGGATCAGAAGAGAAGAACAAACATTCAAAGGAAAAGCCGACTTATAAATCATAATTGTTACACAAAGCAGTGTGTGACACCAAACAAAAGACATGGGTTAAAGAACTCTTGGCTTGCTGCTCAGTCACTTTTTCTAATCCCATGTTTTGCAAGCTGGGGACGAGAAACTTTCATTTTCACAGGACAACGCCGACCCGAGTAGATGCCACAATTAGCATGCTGGTCCTCTGAGGGACTACTACTGCAGTTCATGGAAACTGGGCCAAGACTATATTTTTATCCACCAGAAATTTTCCTTTCCTAAGCATTTTTTTTTTTTTTTTATTAAATGGTGCATCCGCTCTATACAGAACTAAACCCACTGAAGGTAGAAGAGCCTCAGTTTAATGTTACTATGTGTTGCTATGGCAACCCTTCCTAGAACAAAGCAGGACAGTTGAATTGTCACATTTAGCAAATCAGAGCAGCACATCGCACAAGCCCTGATTGTGGTTTCAAATGTGGGCATCTTCTCAGCGATTTTGCCCACGCGCAATTTAACAATCGCATTTGTCATTTTCTTTAATCTTCAGCCATTTGAAATCCTGCTGTTGGCTCATGATTCTGTATCTGCTTTACCTAATGACTGAGAGAAAGCTTTAAGAACTTCTTTGCTATCCACAATCATAATATGTTTTTCTTCTCCGCCTTTAGGCATAAATATGAGTTTCTGCACAGCGGTTGGAGTCCTGATCTAAGGATTACAGTGAACCCAGTGCGGATAGGAGTGGCCCTGGACTACGAGGGGGGGACTCTGTCCTTCTTTAATGTGGATCTGGAACAACACCTACACACCTTCCACTGTCACTTCCAAAATTATGTCCAGCCCTGCTTTGGATTGGACAACCCAGGAACTCTTACTGTGTATAACGCCATAGAGGCCCCTGCGTACACATTCATCTGACACCAGCAACCATATCTACTATTAATATGAAATAAAACCCAGGGCTGGTAGAAAGTGAAATAACTTTTATACTTACTAAAGTTCTGGGCGAGATTCCTAGAAATGTTTAAAGTGTAAGCAGCCAAATTCACAAAACAAAACCCATCTGCTGGGATCTAAAGACAATAAGGGGGTTTCAGTTGTTTTATTATAGTATTCCATGGGAACAGGCATACACCATTTTCCAAGATAAGAAAAAGTTTCACTGAATTTTACAATATGTATTTATACCATCAGCAACTGCAGCAGACCAAGTCTTAAATAAAAAAGGAAATAAGGGGCTTGATTGATTAACAAAAGATGCTTTGAAAAATGAAGATTAAGAAAAAGAATCCATCCAAAATTATACAATTGTATTCACATGTCAAAAGGAAAAATCCACCTCAAATACTTTCACACTGTTAAAATTGGCTATTTTGTTGAATAGTGGTAAATATTAAACAGAAAATGATCCCCATTGGGAGACTGGTTTAGACTCAGACCCTTGGAGTAAAAAAACAAAACACGACAACAAGGGGATAACAAGACTATAAAACATTCGTGTTTTCTAAAACCATATCCTCAAAATTCCCTAATAGCATGTTGCTGCAAGAGGTGTTGCATTTGAAGTCATGTGGCTACAAACACATGCACAATGAACATGTTGGCAGGCTATATATTTGCAGTTGCTATGTAAGTGGGCATACATTTAAATATGCCCTAAAACCCAACGAGTTCACACCCATTGTGTGAGGGGTAAAAGACTTTCTGGGAGATGCATGAAAAAACAAACTGAAACAGAGCCAAATGTACGAGGACAAAAACCTTTCAGCAAAGCACCAAACAACCAAACCTGGTGATAATTCAAAGACCGTACCAGTGACCACCCCCATCTGTACACTGCATTACTGCTATATGAAGATTGTCAACCTGACAGTGTTTGAAGCTTGGTACCAGAATGTATTTTAAAAAGTGGGATATGGAGATGAATTTCTGCTGTGTGGAAGGAAACAAAAGCATTTACCATTTTGTTTGGGACATGGTCTGCGATAACGAATGAGTTATTTGGAGTAAATGGGGTAAAACAAAACACTGGTGTAGTCCTAAAACGGTATAGGAAAATGTGAGGGTGGATTTTTCCTTTTATGGGGTTTGAGTTTAAAAACTGATACTGAATGTAGACTTTGTGTCTGTGGCTGTCCTGGGCAGTGGGGTGGGGGCAGGGGTTATGAGTTATCGGTCTTACTGCTGCGTGTCCTCTCCTCCTCTTCATCGGAGGAATCTCCTCCGTAGGGCACTAGCCCGGATGCATCTTCGTCCATTTTAGACCGCTTCTCGTAGACCTCGTCTTGAAAACCTGTAAGGGCACAATAAAAATAGAGAGACAGAGAAAAGCAGAAAGGAGGTGGGGGACAAAGAGAGAACAAAAGAAAAAGGAAACCCATTGAGGAGCCCCATGTTAGCGGTGGTTTTCGAGTTCGTTTGATCCACAGCCGTGGGGGGAAGATATCAAATGAAACGGCAGCAGAGCACACATCCATAACAGGCAGGTCCGGGGACACATGTTGAAAGAGAAAACAAGGGAAAGACAAAAAACATATACAAGAACAGTGTGTTAGTGGGTTCCACCAGTGGAGAGATTCACACAGGTCTCCACTCCTCCCCCATTCCTCCACGGGGGGAGATGCCATCTCATGCAGCAGACAACGCCACAGAAGAAATATTAGAAAGTAAAGAAATGCATACCCAGTGATGTGGCGCTGACAGGCAGACTGGCTGGATCTTCTGTCACCGCGTCTCTCTGCCTTTTGCGTGCGACGGGTGCAGGAGCGACAAAGAGGGGTGGAGGCGGAGGCATCAAAATCCTGAAGAGAGAAAAACATCAATATCTACACCACACAAGATTCATGAAGAGTAACTTACAAGAGAAATGAGATCCATTAACAGACCTTTCTACTACTTTCTCCTGTTTAACACTTGAGGCAGGAAGTGCAGACCCCTGATGAGCAGGACCTTCTGGAGAGCTGATTATAGGCTAAACAGAAAAGTACAAAACATTAACAATTTAGAACTTAATTCATGAGAAAAACATTTTTTAGCACGTGACATCCTTTTCAAATGCTTAGGGCTCAAAATAAGCTAACATTACTTGTATTGAAGGTTGTCAATTCTAGAATCAATTTATTGCTTTAACCCTTGTGCTGCCGTTCCGAGTCGTCTTGACCCAGTGTGTCCTCCACAAGGTAGCACAAGGGTTAAATAACTTTTGTTTAAACTTGCATCGCATGCAGTATGTCAGCAAAGGCTACACTTACTAGCAAGGCAACATTTAATTTTTTTTATTTATTTAAAGATGTCTAATGACAAAGATATGAATGCGACGTAGCCAGAAGGTTCATGGTTGATTGTTGATGTTGGGAATTTAAAAACAGAAAACAGAAAACAGTAACGCAACTGAACTGACTTTGACACTTGGACACATGAAATACAATTGTGTGTAATTCTACAATGTTTGTGGTTGAGCAGTTATGATTGAAACTTCAGATAAACTGAGTCAATCAGTGAGTGAAAGACATGACCAGAATGGTATTTCAGTGATATGTGCAGGTGTCACTCTTCAGCTAACCTGTTCTTCCTTAGCACCCTCCTGGAAATGACGTTTGGGACTTCCCGAGTCTTCCCGGGTGTTTAAAGATCCCTCGGGCTCCACTGTCTCCCTGCTGTCAGGATCCTTAAGTAGAGCAAAACCAACACATACACACTGATGCTGCAGCAGGACAAAACACAAACTCCTCGACAGGTTTCATGTGCCCGGACAACATTAAATATGTATTCTTACATAAAAAATGCCCTCAAAACCTTTTAACGTGAAGTTTTATGAAGCTTGTAGTGTGTGTGCAGATTTAAACTAGTGTTGAAATTAGTAACTGGCCAATCCAAATAATGACTAAAACCTTTGTGTTTTTTTTATCATTTTACCTGATTTTCTTGCTTCATTTCATAAAATAAGTGTTTTTTTTGGTGGCTGATCAGATCAAGATAAAACCTCAGAATATGGTACTTGTGAAAAGCATTTTAAAAACAATTTTTAGCATTTTACAGTCTAAATCAAATCGACAACCTAATTAATACCTGAGTGAATGCTGAAATCGCCAAAGAGTGGCAGCCAAAATCTTTAGTAATGTACCTGGACGAGATAGGGATGCGATTTCCTAGGACACACCGGATACTGAACCATTGCCTGAGAAGATGGAGGGTTTGTCGACATGTTAGAATGACTTGGGGGACCATTTGCATTACTCCAATAACCACCGGCTCCTGGGTACGCTGAATAGCCGCCAGCATACCCATTTGCTGGGTAGTTATACCAGGACCCCTGGTTAGAGTAATTGCTATTAGGTGGAAATCCATGTGCTGCGTATGCTGAAATGAAAGTATAGAATGTGGAGTTAATAGCATATCACAAGAATCAATTAACGGTGTTTTGACAACTCTGACCTACTATTTCAACCTATTGTTGGGCCACTAAAGACGTCAAGGGAGGATTAAGTACCACAAGAAGAATGCAGTCAGCTAGTACCTGATATTTGGTCACTCTGTTAAAGGAATTAGTTACAAGGTGTAAAAGAATACTCACGTTGTGTTGAGCCCGTTGCTGTGTACACCGTCACCATATGGGCATGTTCAGCTCTCACCTGGAGAGTGGGAGAAAGAACAGACTATGTAAAGAGCTGGATAACAATCCACAAAGGCTGTGTTGATTAATTTTTGAGCTGCATTGTGGGTAGGTGCAGAGCACGCAAAACCTATCTCTGGAAATCAGGTGGTTCACACTACCACTTTTACTTTAGGAGGTGGGTATCAGTGAAAACTATATGCTTTAATAGTATCACCTTCTTAAACCTCCCATTAGTCATTTAATTCCGTTAAACTCTACTTGTAGTGATAACATTGTGAACCTACAGTTTCCAGCAGACTCTCAGTGAGTTTCTTTGCTGCCTCCAATCCAGTTGAATTTGGGTGGCTGTAAAACACAAAGGGTCATTGTTAAATATGATGAAACAGTCAGGACAGAACTAACAGAGCAAAAAATGTGTTTTTATATGTAAACAGTATGTTGGGTGTCTGTTTCAGTCACAAATGAACAAAGACTGAAAACATACAACATGGATTTTAATTTGGGTTGACTTAAGTCAAATAAATTCTTCACACCACGCATGTCAAGGAATGTTCTATTTTGATTTAGGGAAAAACATTTAAGTTGTCAGAAATGTGTCAAATATATATTCAACTGCCCACTTTTCCAGTCTGTCGGCTCGAACTGTTAAGCTTGTAGTGTTACCAGCACACCCACACAGGAAAGTTGAATAAGAATCCTAATCGGGAACGTGAAAAGTTTGCCAAATGTGAGCATTTGGAATGAACATACCTGATGTAAACATAAAGAGGCTCAAAAGACTCCCGTTTTGATGCTTGTTCAATGTAGCCAGAGGTTTTTCCCCTGAGAAAGACTCGAGCCCCCGTCTCTGTCTGGATGTGACTCAGGTACGAACCTCCTGGACCCTCGACCTTTTCATTCACGTTGAACGAGGGCAACGACTGGTCCAGACCCACAAAAATCTTTGTGTGCACAAAACTCTGAGGATTAAGGAAAATGTCATTTATTATTATGCCCTGCACATTTAGGTTGTTTATTGACATCCAAAACAAGTTGGACTAGAGGTGAAACAGCTTTGTGAGCAGATGCAGAAATCCAAGGCTTTTCCCTGTAGACCAGGGACGTTCTCTCTGCTACTTAATTTGGGAGGTGGGTATCAGTGAAGGCAACATTGGTCTTCATTTGCCTCACTTTCTTTACCTCCATTTGTAAAATCCTGACTGACACAATGAGAAGCCACAGACAATGAATATTCAACACACAAGACCTGAGCTGCATAATGAATAGTATACAATATATTCCCAACCACAGGTAAATCCCTCCTACAAGGCTCAGTGCAGACATATTTATGACATGGTAACATTTTATTAAGTAAAACCCCTGGAGACTGAACCTCAACATAGACGTCATGTCTGCCTACCCCTGAATAAGGAGCTGCAGGCCGATGGCCTGGCACTGAGTTGGTGTTGGGCATCCGCAGCACAGGTGTGGGAATGACGGGGCGAGGAGGCTGAGGGTAGAGCGTGAGCGGAGGCATTACAGGCACCTGTTGTCCGCCTGATGCTGCTGAGGCCCTCAACACGTTCTCAGAGATGATCTCCTTTATTCTAATCACAGCCTCTGAATTTGCAGAAAAGTTGAAAATGTTTGGACATCAGTCAAATCCACACAGAACAGGTACCGGAGAGCTTACGACATTTGTGAATTACATGGAGATGAAAACAATGCTAGACTCTGCATATTGAGCAGATGAGGGGGGAAAAGGTGCTACTTACTGTTGACCTGATCTTGGTTCTTTCCTTGGACATGCAAATACAAAGGTCTTTGTCTAAAAAGAAAGCAAATCAGAAATGTCAAGAATATTTTTTCCCCCTAGTTTTCCATCTGGCAGCAGGTTAGCCATTTGTATAGGAATTATGTGAAGCTTTAAAATATGGAATATTACTTTTGCAAGAACATCTGCTTTAATTAAAAATGTCCCATGCCAATACCCAGGATAGACGTGAACAAATATTCACAGCCAAACAGAGGTTATTTCAATGTGTAAGTTACACATTTACATTTATATAAACATTTATTGGCACATATCTAGTCTGGTACATACCCTGCTTTTCCCTTGTCAGCTTCAGTCATGTAATGACCTTTAGTTGAGACGACTGCTCCACTAAACTGTCGGATCTGAAAGAGGTAATAGAAAATTTGATTAAAACAAAAAGGTTGATGTTTAGAGAATATGTTTATATAAACAAATGTAACACTGCCATGGCCACTTTCAACTTACCTCCTCTTGTGTCTTGCCTTTGGTAAGAAGGTCCCTGCTATTTAGCGGTACATCATTAATGTCGACCTCTGTGATGACCATCTCTTCTGTAGTGGCTGACACAGGCACATTTGGAGGGGTCTAAAAATGTGAATTGACAAGGACAACTGTAAGACCCCTAATAATTGCACAAACAAGTCCTATTATACAGTTATTTGCTTCGGATTTCTGATGTGCACCTTTGCAAGTAACGGTGGAGGAGTCAACAGCTTTCCTTTTGCCATTAACATGGCATTTATTTTGGCAGCCATGGCTGCAGCCATTTCAACTCCTCCTTGAGGCGCTGGCTTTTCTCCTGTTAGTTGTGGCTGAGAAACTGTGAGGTTTGAACCAGCAGTGCTGACGACTCCTGATATGGAGACAGGGTGGGCTGCATTTTCACTACTCCTCTGCTTAGGTTGAGCTGGCTGATCCCATCGGCTGGTTAGGCACCTGGAAATAAAAGAAAAACTAAATATTAAATAAGCATAACGTAACTTTTGCTACCCCATTTTAACAAGAAAATAAAAGTACATAAGAAGAACAAAGTCAATGGAGAATTGACTTGATGTGTTGAATCTTAGATGAGTGGCGAAACATCTCAATCAAGATTAAAATGGCAACATCTGTGTTTTTCACTGAATACTTGAAATAGTAATAAATATAAACCTAGATAATTAAGTCATCAAATCACAAACCGGTAAGGTTCGTTAACCGTTTTGTGGAAAATGAAGGCGGGGCTCGGAGACGTATTTGAGCACTCTGCAAACAACACTGTTTGTATTTTGTGCCGTGGTTAGTTTAAAATAACTGTTTATTGTCAGCTAAGCTAACATCGGCAAAAGTTAGCTAGCGTTAGCTGGCACTGAAGCTACGACGGAGTAAGCTAACTTAGCAAGTTATGGTCCTGTTTGTGGGCGTTCGTATAACCAATATATATATATATTTAACACTTAAAGGAATATTGTGTTCTAGTAGACCGATAACATGCACTTAGGCCGGTTAATTTGTGATGGCTTTTAGGCGCACAAATTATACCCCGCGAGCTAACTTGTATTAGCAGGCCACGAACAGGTATGCTAGCTGCTGGTAATGCTAAGCTCTGTGGTTAGCTCACATTCAAACGCCGTAGCTAGCCTTAGCTTAACTGGCTAGCTTGCTGTTCGGCGCAAATATGCAGTGTTGTGTTAGCTCGTGTAATGTTACTCAAGCTACCAATTATATTTACAACAAACTAAACATAAACCTACGGTGTTTGCCCCCCAGTCATTCCCGAAGACATAGCACCACAAAATCTGCAGTAAAATTAAAAGAGTTTCTAATAAAGCTGAACCACGGTAGCCATCTGTCTGCTCTCTCTGGCGCCGGCGATTTCTTCTGACGACTTGTCGCAACGTGTGACATAGCGGAAGTTGTGCAGTACATGCCTGTACGTCCATGTATATAACAGTTTCAATTGTATGCACTATTGTACATCGTTAGAAAAGAAAGGAAAACGAGTTTCGATAACATTAATAGTTTTAACTTGACCCAGTCGCCTGACAAGTGATTTCAAATCTAAAAACACAAAAACTTTTCCTTTTCATTAGTTTTTTACCATGGCCTGATTAACCTGAAGGGGGCCCTGGAGCAATAAAGGGCAGCTGGGCCCCCATTAAAGGAACAGTCACATTACACTTCCACCGACTCATATTTGCTCTGTCACCCATTCATTTGAAGACTGCTTGTCAGACAAATTCAACATTTAGAATTTGTCATGGATAGTACAACAATGTCCTGGACTTGTGCCCATCAATGTCCCTGTTTCTTTTCAGTCTGCCACCCTTTATCAAGGCAGGCATCCAGTGTCTGACATTAGGGAAATATTAGAAAATAGGGGCTCTGACCATGGGGCCAAAATGAGCTGTGTTGAGAAATAGAAAAATTATTATTCTAGCATGTCTCATCACAGTGTTTAGTATAACGTTACACTAAGATGCAGCTTTTGATTTTCTGCATGTTCAAATAGCGCTAAACGGAGCAAAAAAAAAAATACACACCTCATCAAACACTTGTATGTGTAGTATGACTAGAGTGTGCATAATCATCAGTGAACAAACAGTACAAGTTCTACATTATTCAGACTACAAATTAACAATTTGTATCAATCTGAAAAAAAGAAATGTAATAAAGAAGAAAAGAGTCTGTCCACATAATAAAACTGATTTGTCTGTCCAGATGCTTAAGACGATCCATGTTTATGTTTAGCTAACAAGGATCTCTAGCAGCACTGTGAATTGTTGACTCTTTGCCAGGAACAAGGGTGGAAACTAAATGTAGTTGAATGGTGTCGTCTTTAACGCAAAACCTTGAAGGGAGGAGGTCACGGTGGATAGATGGGTCAACAAAGTTATTTAGACATGGGAGACCATCGTTTATTTTCCCATTTCCTACCAACAGCCAACAGTCTTCTTTAAACCATTAGCACAATCATTTCCTAGCCACAACTAAATAAACCAAACCATGGTCTTTCCCTAACACCAAGTTGTTTGTATGTATCCTAACCACAACTTTAAGCAGGAACATGTAACTTTGGAATGAATAAATAACATTCTTCCTCTTACAAATGAAAAGTGGAATTCATAAGCAATAAAACACATGCTTGATCAATACAAGCTTTTGCTGCTACAGCATTTCTTAGTCTGGTATGCCCAGTAGATTATGGTGACTAGCTAATATTAAATATAAATATTATTTTATAACACACTTCACTTGGCTGACTTTGAAATTATTTTCCAGTTGTGCTACTGTTACGTTACTTTAGCATTTTAACTAAATGATGAATCGTTGGGCCACGGTTGCCACTGTTCAGCCAAAATTACATAGTCTCGCTTCAACCATATGTGGAAAATCAAAAACTGAAAATACTACACATTTATGTTACTGTCATTTGAAAAGATCTGTTATGTCTTACTGTGTTCTTTCAAAAGAAATTGTTTTTAAAATGATAAATAAGGATTGACCCGGAGGTCATGAGAAAGGCTGCTCACCTTTTTATGGTAGATACAAGCCTAAGTCTCAGCCAATCACCATGTAGTTTGAAATATATCTTTTGCCAAATCTTGTTCAAAGCAAAACAAGTAACCTAAAGAGGTAGTTCGATAGCTAGTCAGACTCACAGTGCAAATATGAAATACATTTGTAAGGCATATTGTAGGCTAATAGTGCAAAAAAGACAGCAACAGATTACACAAGGAAGAGGACAGACATTGAATCAATGCAGGAATTAGAAGGCAAACTTACAATTGACATTATTTTATTTTTCATTGAATAGTTTCTAATTTTTCCCGTGCCTTCAGACCAAGATGTGAATCAGAAGGAACAAACAAATCCCCTGATTGAGTGTACAGTTCTGTCATAAAAGAGAAACAAAGATAACCGTGGTCAATGCATCTTATTAACCATCATTTGCTTAGCTGTTAGGGCATTTATATACTGTTTAAAGAGGAAATATTCTTAATAAGCAACAATCTTTAACATATATTAGTATCCTAATCTGAAACCAGCCTCGAACAAAAAGCTGTTCCCTGGGTCTGTGCATAAGGATGTTGGACAAGTGGCCAAAATAGAATGATGTTTGATCAAAAATCAATACAAGCTGGCCTCTAGGAGACTGCTTAAAGACAGTGATAGACAAATCTGCGATCCACATCGTTCTTAACCATTTAGTTCTCTGTATACGTGCTCCGTGTGTGACCATCCAATTCACAGGTATTCAGATAGCTATAATGGTTGATCTCATTTGCTGCAAATCCAGTGTAAAATTCATTGTCTATAAAAATATTGAGATTTACTTGAACATAACCTTCTGACTATGTTATAATAAAAACTCCAGATGTCCGTTGCAGTTGCACAGTGGGATGTACTGTATAAATATTGTATAAAATAAGGCAGTCTCTTCAGTAGGATAAACCAGATACAAAAAGTTCTGGGAGAAAAAATTTTCAAGTCCTAAATGTTTTCACATATTTCTGCTGTTGTCAAATCTCAAGCGGTTTACAGCATTAAACCAAGACTAAGGGATTGTTGCAACAATGAATACACCCACACCTACAACCCAAACACACCCACACCCACACACGCATGCACACAAACTCCTGATGATCAACAATAACAGCTTATTCTACAATGCAACATCCCATCCCTGGACAAATCACTGAGACGTAGACATTTCTAATATTGTTTACAGTGCAATACAAAAGTGTTCATTCAAACTGGTACTGTACTTTTGATAAGAAAATAAAAATGTTTAATAAGGTAATGCTTCATATGAATAATAATTGTGAATTTTTTGAGAGTTATAGTAGTATTTGTCTTCATCAGCTTTGGCTTTTCTCTCTCTTTTTGATATTCATTTTGTTCTTATTTATCAGGTAATTAATTTATGAATTTATTGATATAGAAAATATGGAACATCTAAGAAAAATGAACATACCAAATCATCTGTAATTAGTTACCTATGATCATGATGTTGAGGTGTTTGTCTCTCAGCAATGACCTAAAGTAAAGATCCACTCCCTGACCCAAAAAGAAAGCATCCCCTCCCACATGTTTGTTACGACAGCTCTGTGTCAACTTGGATGTGTTTCTGAAGGACACATGAATATATTGCCAAAAACAAAAGAAAACAAAACAAACAAAAAAAGCAGTGGAGTGTTCTTTCATGGTGTGGCCTCCAGGGACGGAGGGGGCAGTCCTGCATTGCTGTGAGCACAGGGATGGAGGTCAAAGTTGATTGTATGGCCTTACTATGATTGGACTTTCATATCCAGACCACACTTCCATCCGCTCCTCCAGTGTTGCTCGCTCCATCAGTAAATAAACAGTTTTTACTCAAACAGAAACTTCACAGGCCGACAGCAGAGCCCATGTGGTCTATAGAGGACGGATGCTTTGCCAGGAGGCCTGTAAGGACCCTCTCTCAGTCATGTCACTTGACCAGCTACACAGCGAATGCCTGAGAGGCACAAGAAGTTCATAAGGAAGCTTTGTGTCTGTGTCTGTTTATCACAGTTCTCATCTGACAGGGTTGTAAAGCCAGCAGTGTCACTGCTGCAAGTGGCCTGACAGGAAGAGTCCTTCTGTGTTTTCCGTATGGACGGACATGTGGACGCTCGACGTGCTACAGAAGCAGGAGAGTGAAGGCGAGGAGGCCCTTTGGCTGACAGGGAGAGAGACGCCCCCAGCACAGGGGAGGAGGGCTGCCCCAGACTGCAGAGACCCAGGGCCGGACACTGCAGCCCTACTCTGGAGGCGGTCGCAGGGTGTGCAGCTTCCTCTCATCCAGGCCTTTCCAGTACTTGAAGTTGTTGTCCAAGTGCTGCATAAGATTGGGGAGGTCTGCGAAAGCTGGAGAGACAACAAAAGAAGATGAAGCTCAATTTCACATTTGACTGTTTGTTTTAATGACAGTGTGATGTGTTTTTTTAAATCAACAGCACTATCTTGTTAATACATTTTTGTATGCACTAATACAACTTTTAACAACTTTAATTCTTATATCTCAACTCAGTACCAATTATCTCAGCTCAGGATATCTGCCAATACCCAGTACCAGTCCGATACCGACATTCTATTTTTCCCAAATTATAAATCTGTGGGTCATTGGATACATTTTTATGTATTGTAACACAAGGCCAGGGATTGCTGTGGCTGTAACTCAGTTGGTGGCCTGCTGTGACTTAATGATTTGACACTTGGCTGCGTCCTGGTCGATAACCGAACTGCTTGATAAAGTCAGTATCTGCACTGATACTGATCTGGTGTATCAAATCGGTGCATCCCTAACATTCGGAACAAATATAGGTATAAAAGTGCTTTTTTAAAGATTTAATTCAGTTGCTAACAACTGTATTATGCAACATAGGACAGGAAATGTCTCATTCCTTTTGAAGATTCTTAACAGTATACTTGTCCATTGTGGGTGTTATTTGTGTATTTTGTATTTTAAATGGTTGTCTATGTCTATATTCTGTAAGCTGTACACAGGTCTTTCTTAAGAAATCTTGATCTCCATAAGATTCCCTGTCAAAAAATTTGATTGAGTAACAAATATAAGTATGCAGATTTATAGCAGTGTATGCATCTCTAGTGTTTGCATTGTGCTGTGCAGTCTTACCATCCCATGCATCAAACATATCCGTAATGAAGTAGTCTATGAAGGAAATCTGGGACTTTGGGATGCTACACGTGTTTCTGTCAAACACAGGCATAACCACAGGTAGACCTTGTCTCTTCTCCTCGTCCGTCTGTACCAGAGATGACAGCACAAGTGATCATCAATAACAATGAATACATAAATTACAAAAAAATAAATAATCTCACCATCAACACCATGTTTTTCTTTTCTAATTACCTGTGCAAAATACTCCTCTGAGATGCGTCCAGCCCATTCTATACAGAGCTCCTGTGGCCTGCATGGATTGGAGATGTCTGCACACTTAATCAGCATCCGCTTGACAAGGATGCGATTCTCAGGGGATGTCAGAATGCTTTTGACAGATTCCTCATCACTGTTTCCCTAAAAAAAAACAAAAAAACAAGCAGACCATTAGCCCAAAGACAACTGAAGTTCTACTTATTAGTGGCAATAGACAGCTCTTTATAGTACACGCACATCAGCTGAACAACTTTAAAAATAACTGACTGTCTGTAGATAAAACACTAGGAGCTGATAAAGGTTTTAGTTTTAGTAGAGAAGGAGAGTCTGTATTCATTTTGAGCTCTTTTAACACATGCATGCAAAAGACTACAGCATGGTTCATGCAGTCACATGATTTGCAGCCTACTGTATGTTTCTAGATTGAATTCACTGACACTTATGTTAAGCAGACATACAAACTGTCTATTTTGTTTTAGAACTTCAAGCCTAAAGATTACACGAATAATAAACAGTTTTTTATTTGTGAGTTTTTTGTTTTTTTTTTAAATCAAACACATGTTCAATCTGGGTAAACTGACAAGTTGGGACAGTGGCTAATATTCAGTAGAAAGTGTGTGTGTGTGTGTGGGGGGGGGGGTTACATCAAATCATTCCTGCCTTTAAAGGGAAAGACAGCTTTTAAATGTCCATGTTTAGCATTCCACACACAGACGAGAAAGATGGTACCAAGTTGTAAAATTCTCTCCCCACAAAGATATTTGTGCCCAAATAATAACAGGCCACAAGTCCCCTGAACCAGTATCATCAGCTCTCAAGCTCTTAAGCTATTGTTGCTTGCATACTGTCGGACTGAGAATGATTCTGGGACAGTGTGTGACAGAATGAGATTACAATAGTTGTGTTTCTCTAGTGTCTGAATGCTCCTGCGTGTCCTTCCTGCTTTGAAACACAACACTGATCTATTTTGAAAAAAAAGAGGCTAAAATTAGAATGACTATTTCCACACAGGTATGAAATATAACAAACACAAAGCACTGCAGTAGGATTTAATTTTTAATCTCACCCCATTCTCCTCCAGAGCAGCCAGTGGCTTGTTGATGCTGTTGACAAATTTGTTGACATGCTCAAAGTGTTTGGTCATCTCAGTTGCGAGCACCATATCAACGATAGCCTGTCGTAGTGTTCGATATTCGTTCCTATAATGACAGAGAGAGATGGACAGAAATCAGATGGGTGAAGGAGGGGAAGGCAGGGAGAAAAAAAAGAAAGAGAGCGAGATGATAGTGTGGTAAATGGCATGAAAACCGTGTGAACGGTCTTCCCCCTTTGACAGCAGTGACAGTGGCAAAGAATGGATGCTTTGTTCACTTTCTCTCTCTAAGGGGACCAGCACATGTGAGCTATTCTGCTCTGGGACTCAAACCACATTATTACCCCGCTGCTGTCAACACACACACACACACACACACACACACACACACACACACACACACACACACACACACACACACACACACACACACACACACACACACACACACACACACACAC
>JAVQJD010018215.1:0-13230 GCA_036023655.1 Nannoperca australis
ATTATAGTTTCTTTTCGCACTTTACTGTAACTTGCATGACCTTTTGTTTCCTCCTTTAAAGATTACATTTCATGAGATTAATAAATTATCAACCTGGCAATTTGCCACCTTGGGACTTGGCAATCTTTTCAGCAAAGAAACACTGCTGGATACAACACACACAAAATGTTTGTGTTCTTAGACATCTAATGTTTAGGTTGTGGTCTTTGGCGTGCAGAATACCGTTTCTAGAAAATCCTTTCTGTAGACAATTTGGTTTGGACTATAGAGTTTTGCTGCAGGCCCGACCTCTAGTTTCCAAAACCGTCTTCATCTCATGCCATCCTCTGACAGCAATAAAAAAAAAAAAAAAAAAAAAGGGAATATTTAGTTACGTTTTTCTCCAGCAGCAGAGTGAAGAGGTTAAGAGGTCAAATGTGTCATCTCTGGAGGCTGCAGGATTCCCAAAGCTTGCATTTATTTTTTTTGTCAAATGATGAGAAGTTTGGAGGGTCAACACAACATGTGGCAGCACTGAAGGGCTAGTAAGTCTTGCCTCAGCACTGCATATGGTCATCTACCCAGCTGGGGACCTACAATCCCTCAACTGCAGAACAAGTCTTAAAAGTTAACATTTAGGCAGCTGGTGTCAGAATATATTTAAAAACTAAAAAATTAAAATAAAACACCCCACCGTTATCTGCCTGTGTTGAGACAAAACACTCAATTATGTTTTAAAGAATTCATCCGAAAGAGACCAGAGGAGAGTCAGAACAGGTAATTGGAAAGAGACCCAAGGGCAATATTCAAAAAGCAGTTGCCCTGAAAAGACTAATAGAAAGAACACCAACATTGGCAGAACGATTGTGCTGCAAATTAATGAGCAGCTGCGGTTGAAAAGAGACAATATGTCATGTCATTTTCTCCCTGCACTTCAGTTTACACTTTCCATCTGCATTTATAAAAAAATTTAAATAAGAAAAAAGGATTTGTCATGCAGTAATTATGATGCACAAACCAGAGTGTACTAGCAGCGTACCTGTAGTACAACAGGATCCTACTCAGACCCCAAATCTTTTAATAGGAGCTGAGTTGACCTGTGAAGTCCTCAAGCCTATACTTAACAGTTGTCTGCATTAGCCTGAGAGGATAGTCAACACACAAACCTGAAATATGTTTTTCTGCTGCTGAGGAGGGGCTTCAGACACCATCACCACAGCTTGGTCTGGAGGTTGCTGCATTGGACAAGGAGAAAGAATTTTTGAATTTGACTAAATGTAATGTTATGGTTCTCGCCTCAGCACCATAGAAAACCATGTCACCAATTTGGAAACTGAACAAAAAATTAAAATTAAAATTAAAAAAAAGGACATTTAAGTTTTAATACATCTAATATTCGACAAATGACCTCAAACAACAAATTTATGCCCATCACTTTCTAGCCAGATGATTTAAATAAAAAAAGTAGTTTTTAAAAGCTAGTAGTGAAAAGCTTGCATGCAGCATCACACAGGGATAGGTGTGTATGAGCAGGTATCTGTTCCACTGCAACACAATGTTTTTACTTATCCAGTGTAAGCCAGGGGCAATGAAAAAAATACATAGAAATACTTACATTGTTTGTGTTGGTTTTGGGGTGAGTTGGCAGAGTTCCACTTGCCTTCATGCTGCTGACCAGTTTATTAAAGGCCGACATGTCTGAGTCACGTGAGTGTGGACGGACGCTGGGGCCACCGGTTAAAGCCTCCTCTAAATGTTGAGCCATGAAGGGCGTGCCATTTCCTCTCTGGGGAGGTGGCAGCTTTCGCACTTGTGGTTCCGAGCCCAGCTTCATCCCCTTCATCTCTCCCTCCACTTCCTCAAGTGAGAGCACTGCTCCACAGTTAGCTGCAGAGAGAAAGACATCAAACTTTATTTAGCACTGTTTAAAATTAAAATAAAAAAATAAAACGCTTTAGTAAAATGAAGTGCCAATTTAAAATCATTAAACTTTTCAAGGTTGAGAAATAAGAGATTTGTTATGCTTTGCTACAGAGGTAGCTATCCTATTAATACATCTGGCAGTTGTAGACAATGTCAGTGAGCAGGGCAAGTGTATGGCAATAGTTCTGCATTAATGTGATCAAGTAGATTAAGACATTTATTTCCCTAGATTAGCTAAAAACATGCTTAAGTGGTTATTCGGTCTATAAATTAGTTTGAGAATTTAAATGTTTACAGTGCTCTATTCTATTCATTTTGCACTGTTGGGACATGAGGAAAACTGCAATTTTGATATCTATACATGTACTGCTCATACTGTAATACTGACAATAAAGCTCTCATCTTATCTATAATCAAAATATGTATTGCAAAAGAAAGAGAAAAAAAAAAAAAAAAAAAAAAAGTATTCTACCAAGCTTAAAAGTTATCAATATTGCCCAAACAAGTTTTTTGGTGCGCAGCATATTTCCAGTACATTGTGCCTAATGGTGAGAGCGCCTTCACACAGAATCAGGCGTTGCAGCGATTCGCGGCGGTGTGGGAGTATTGCATACTAACCAGCAATCCCAGCTTGAAGACCGATACAAGCCAAGCTACTGCACGGCGATTAATGGCTTTGTACTTCCATGTGGCAGGGTTGAACTCTGAGTTGACGGTGTTTCAATCTTTTGCAGCTGCATTTTTTTTGCAGCACCCCCTGCGGCCCCCACCGCCGCAGCCTGATTGTATGCGAATCCTGCCTTCCTCCACTGTGCAAATGTTAGAATGAACTGGCACTCACTGCTTTCCCGTAGACGAGCCTTGTTGACGGACAGGGTGGAAAGAAGAGGCTTCAGGTCTATTTTGGCCTTGTGCAGCAGCTCCAGGATGTCCACCTTCTCTCTGCTGTCCGATGACTGAATAGGTGTGAAGTACGGGGCGGGGCCGTGGCTAGGAGATGTGCAGCGTGGCTCAAGCCCTTCAGGGGAGCAACAGTCCAAGATTCAGAACATCCACAGAAGTTGTGTTTTGGGGGCATAAACATTACCAAGAATAGGCTATCCAACATTGGAGTGTGACATTGTAAAGAAGCAGTTTGGTGGTGACAAGTTTAACACATGGCTTCACCAAAGAGTGTTCTGCCTGGTTACAAGAAGCTCCTTCAGGGGAAATCAAGTCATTAACAATACATTACATTTAGCAGACGCTTTTATCCAAAGCGACTTCCAAATAAGAGCTTTTACATAAAGTGCATAGAACCATTAACCTGCAAGTTTTTCTAGTTCCTCATGAGGAGTGGACCGCAGACTGCTGGACCGGCTGCCTGAAGGGCTCATGTTACTGGAGAACCACTGACTGAAGCGGCTAGCCGATACAGGGCCCTCCCCCAAAACGTCTTCTATCATCTGCAAGACACAAACAGGAGCCTGTGAGACAAAGTGAGACACTGACACATAAAAAAATACAAAAATTCAGGGGATGATAGTGTACAAAAAAGGTGGCACTTACGTTAAAAGGCGTTCTCCATCGATTTGGCAAAAAAAGGGGCCAGAAGACTGAGGGCAGTGTCATTGAGTGCACTGCCATTTAGCATTGTGTTGATTCAATGGAACAAACCCGTATGTACATAACTTTATTAATTATTTTGCAGACTGGCTCACTTAGTTCTCCAATTATTAGCAGATCTAATGTAGTTATGATGGGCATAAATTTGGATTGTTGATACATTTTTAAGCTTTCCTTAAACCCCATGCAGTAGCACACTGAGAAAAAAAAATATATATTTAGACAGTGCACCATTCAGTGACAATACCCACCACCACTGAGCAAGTTCAGTGATCAAGCTGGTGCAGCAGAGGTTGCAAACTTCGCTTATCAAAAAGCAATTTCCCTTCTGGGATTAATAAAATATTTCTGATTCTGATTAAAAAAGGCCTTTGATTGTTTAAAAATAAATAAATAAAAAAAACTAACATGTCTGTCATTTCTCAGGTCAAAACAGCCAATGTAGCGTCAAATGTGCTTCATGATTATATAGTCATGACTTTGTTTTTTTTTTTTTTTTTTTTTTTAAGTCTCTAAGAGATACACTTAAACCTCTACTGTTAAGCTTTTACTACACAGAAATTTTAAAAAGGAAGAGTTTTAAGTGCAAATCCCATCTGTGACGTTTACACCTTCAAAAAAAATATAAAATAAAATAAAAAACCAAAACAGTGCACCCCAGTACTTACAGAGGCCAGTCCTGGCATGGTCTTCTCCAGGTTGAAGAACTCATTGAAGTCAAAGTCTCCAGTCGTCTGCTCAGGCAGAACATCAGGGTGGGGAACCTCCTGATCAGCAGTAGACTGTGAACCCACAGCTCGCTCTTCAGCCTGTCCACCATTACATTCCAGTGCTGCATAGAAACAAAAATCAATCTTAAGTATCCCCGGCGTGAGAGCAGTTGCACCAAGCTAATTATCCAAATCATACCATGCAGTTGAGATTAGAACATAAACGCTTTTTTTTTTTTTAAATAGAGATATCCATGTGTACTGCACTATGGTGCTGTAATTCTTAAGGACAAGGATTTGACATGCCTTCTTTATGAGACTCTGCCCGCTTCCTGGACCGCTTGGACCTGCGCTTATCATCTTCCAGGATTTTGTCGTCAAATCCAATGAGCTCAATGGTCTCAGACTGGCTGGTGGGACCCCCAGAAAACCACTCTGGCTCCTCCTCTGCATAAGAGTCATTCCTTCTCCTTTCACTAAACACACGTTTGTCACCAAAATCTCTCTGAAAACAAAAACATGAAAATCACTGTACACTTCACGTGCATTTTAAAATTTTTAAAAAAAAATAATAAAGGAGTGTGAGATTAAAAGAATGGACCACTTTAAATAAACCTTGTATGGAGAAACAGCTAAGATGAAAAAACTCTTTAGTCCAAGCAGCACGCTCTTCATTTTACTAAGTAGAAAGTAAACGCCATTTGCTTTTATTTAATGCAAGATTCACACTAAATTAGTGAATCTCTGGGGAAAAAAAGATTTAACGTTTAAGGCTTTAATTTCACGTGCACACTCTTTTCAGTTGGTTTTATATTATCAGATAAAATATCGTCACAGGTAGTTTTCAGAGAGGGCATATGCACGTGTGATTCTGCAGCACACTTTCTTGGTAATCCTACTTATAAGCACTGCAAAAAAAATAAAAAGCCTTGAACTGAATGCCTCGCCATCTGAACACTAAGGGTTAGAATGGATGGAGTGAAAGCAATGAACACCAACCCTGAATCTTTTATCCTTCAAGTCCCTCTCACGTTCCCTTTCTTTCTCCGCACGGGCTTCTCTCTCAAAGGCTCGGGCAGCAATTATGCGGCCACTGCCAATTCTGCGTGCCCCTCCTAGACGGAGAGTCTCATTCTCCTTATTTTCCAGGGGGCTGATTGGGCGACGGATGTGGGGTGCAAGTGCAGCGTTGCCTTGACAGCCACCCCCGAAGCTGCGTCGCTGCGGGCTCAGTATGACATCAAGATCATCCTCCTTTAACCGCTCACGAGGGTCTGAAGACAATGCAGCAAACAGGCTTAATTTGAGGTTTAAAGTACATAAAACAACATGCACAGTCCTTACTAACAAACCAAGCCATTGTAAGCCTTGATTAAAGAAAAGGTTTCAAGCTCTCTTTTTTTTCCTAAGTAACATTTGTATTCCTTATTAGCAGATCTGACACAAAAAGATATTTTAAGACCTGTGTTTAGGTTTAAATCTGAAGTTTTAAAGGGTTCTGGCATTAGGTCATTTACCTGGGATTCTTCGTTTCAGGGGAACTCTATCGTCCACATAGTCCTTCTTAAAACCTTCCACCGGAGAGTTACGCTCTGAAGTGGGATACAGCGAGGCGTGCCACTTCTCAGGGTCCCAGACACCATCACTGTATCAAAACACCATTTGATCCCACAATTAAAGACCTACTCAACTAGTTTACCAACTAAAATAAGACAAAACTGAATTACTCAACTGGGTAAGATGGTATATATAAAAAAAAATATATAACATTCGAGGATAATCACACCAACAATGTCAGATACATGCAGGTCATAGCTTATCTGTCGATGTTTGTAAGTATTACGAAGACAATACGATCCAACAACTACGTTTAGTAAAAGTCAGCATAGCAAACATTTAAAACCTAACCGCAATCTCACATCTAAAATCTGAATGCAAGCCATTCAGGGTTTCCTTAAATTTAAAAAAGTGGGGGGAAAAAGGTCCACTTTTTGCACTACTGGACAGGCACTGCTCATGTGGCTCAAGCCAACACTGCCTCCAAGATAGAGAGAGAAAGAGAGAGATAAGCACAATTACAAATACTGAAGACCAAGGATTTGCAGAGACTAGCTGAAGCACTTGCAGTGTACACCATGTAACTATACGGCGCATCATTTATTTCCATAGGTCAAGACGACCAGCTGACTTCGCTACAAACTGGCTGTTGAAACAGGAGACATGCCTTTACTTAATCCATACTTTGATTTCTATGCCAAGATGTGGTCTGAACTTCAGAGGGTTGAGAACGTGGTGCTGTGTTCTGTATATTTGAGCACTTGCAACCGTCAAACACAAACCCCGTTTCCCCCAGAAAGACCATATCCTATGATGGAATCTGAGAATTTTAATCAATTCAAAAGTTATCAATTATTGTCATCTTCGAGCACACTTTTAAAACTGCCAATGGACACCAACTGTTGTAGATTCAAAAGAAATGCTTAAGCCTTTTCATGCTTATGACCAAACTAGACACTTAAGCCAATTACTGTTGAAGAGAAGACAAAAAGCTGTTTTCCCTCTTATAGGAACACATCTAGGTTGCTCATTTCACAAGATTAGACTTGCTTCCCTTGTTGACCCACCGTATTATAAAGATTATGCATCGTGTGGATTTTTACATTAGAAATTAACCTTACCTGTCATATTTCTCAGAGAGACACTCCGGCCTTTCATTGGAGATTGGAAGTTCTTTTATTTCCAGAAGCTCCTCCTGTATAATAATTGATAATGGTTCATTTCAGTCAGGAAGAACTCTATATGGCCTCTAAATTATCTTATTGTTTGTACTTCTCATCACCTTTGAGTATCTGTAAGAAGATGAGGCTGCTGGCTGTTTAACTTGGTCCACAGCAGCATCGCCATTTTTCTGCTCTACACAAGAATCGTTCTCCATGACTGATTTCAGATGCAGAAAAAACAGCTTCCAGCCCAATAATGCCTCTGTTCCTGTTGGAAACAAAGTTAACGCTTCTAAATTAATCAAGCATGACAGTAGCTACTCCATTGACTTCATTTTGATCGTCTGGACGATGTAGACTTAAGGTTAACCCTCTGCTTCAACTGATGTTGATCATTTGAGCCTATAAAAAAAAGAACCAAACATTTTGAAACTTGTTAGCATGAAAAAAAAAAAACATCAGAAAAGTGACCTGGTCTCAAGCACGAACAAACGGCACAATCAAAATGTATAATCAATTTAACAACAAGCTGGACCTAACGTCAAGCTCACTTACGTGGGACTGTTTTAACAAACGCTGCTAGCCAATTAGCAAGTTAATTGACAACAGCCCGAGACCGCTGACGTGAGACGAGCATGTCAATTACAATAACTTACCTATTGTTAGCGTTAATTGACAAATTTCCTATAGCTTCTGGACTAAACGAAGTTGTTTTGATAGAATATTCAGCCAGTACAGAACATTAACGTTATTTAACCAGCCTATTGGTAAATGAATCATCTCTTTAAATGAAATTCAGGAAAATATACGCTAACAATTAGCTCAGACATTGGTGGAAGGTTAGCTAAGCTAGCGTCCCAAACACAGTTAACACTAAACCTCATTCGTGTGTGTACAAAAATGGTTAGCTAGTACATTTTTCAAAAAAACCTATACGGTTAACTTACTCAGTTTAAACGCTGCGTGGAATACTGGTTGCTAACGGCCAAGAAGCGGCAGTTCACGTTAGTTAGCTAGCTAGCAGACCTAGCACCTTTAGCTAGCTAGCTAACTAGCTGGGGAATGGGGATAATGCCCACCCAGCGACTACCAAATCTTAAACCGGTTGAGTTGTTGCAGTAATTTCAGTAAACGCACACTGTACTGGGGTAACTAAACACAATAACACAGGTCCAAATAACAAATTAATTCACACGAAGACTGTGTAATCTCAAATAATTGTCTGCTCTTTCTCTGTTTTCTAAGTCGTAGCAGCAATTTCCTCTGATCACCGCTTTAAGAAGGTCCTAGGAAAGATTACATTGTGCCCATCGCGCCTTTGTAGAATTTTAAATAGTCTGTAATGCGTAGGCGGTGCTGAATTTTAATTTTTAAACCATAATATATGAGTACCATATATAACTATATAAACCGTTGCACAAATCTAACTTGTTTTGTAGGGAATAACTTACATTAAACTTAGAACATTAAAGAGGCACTATTTGGGGCACCTACTCTTTGTCTTGGGGTTTGCTCGATTTGCTTCTCTTTCATAACCGTCTCGCTTTGCTTCTTTGTGTAAATGTGAGACTCCGCCCTCACAGGCTGTCCCTGATTGCCATTGCGAGTGGCCGTTACACTGAAAGGACCCTGGGTATGTTTCTGACTTTTAGTACTCTGCACGGTGCAGCGACAATACATATGTCAACATTTTAATTATTCTATAGAGGATAATGCCTTACAACCATCGCCTCACTTTCAGACACAATAGTTTATTAAACTGTGTGAAAATACCAGAAAGACGCATTTAACGCCCACAACCTCAACTTAATGCAGTGTGTATTGCGCAGAGCATCGGCGACAACTATGTCTGGAACATACCCCAGAGTCACACCCACGTTCACGTGACAAGGAAAAACAAACGCGCTTAGTTACCCAAACTATTCACATTGTTGAAAGATGCAGAGAGCTTTAAAGTGTGTTAAAGTTATGGGTTTTTGTTGTTGTGGTTTTACAGTTCTGTACACTGGTGGCCTGATTTAATATAATGCAAAGTAACGCGAGAAAGTCAGATCCTGTAAGACCCCGACCGAGCAGTGTCAGTTCTGGTGGTGAAACAAAACAAGTCCGCAATGTTCGCACCAGAAAGGTTCCTTACAGAGTTGGATACAGCTGGAACAAAGGTGGAAGACTCAAGGAGCTGAGAATAAGGTGCTGCGACACTTAATTTACTGTATTTCAGCTTACCACTTTTATCATGTATAACTTAGTCTAACTTCTTCAACCACTGCAGGCACTTGGCAAGGAAGTTCTTGAAGATATGGATGAAGAATACCTTTGGCCGAATTCTTCCTCATAAAGCCAAGTAACATGTTACACTAATTTTGGAGTAATTGAAATGAGAAATGTATAAATCATTGCTTCTTTACAGCTATGATCACAGTCTGTTTGTTTTTCAAAAGACCTACCTGAGCCACCTGAGTTCTGTAATCCAAGGGGATATTAAATGTTGCAGGTCACACCATAACAGGGTGGTCTTGAGGCGAGCGTTTGAAGGTTGGAGAGATGAGTGGTGGACGGCAAGGAGGGAGTGGAGTCTTACAATGCGGGCACAGTGTCACTACAGGTACACGGTACATTCATGCACCTCAGTCCGCTGGTCACAGACAGCAGTTATGTCTGCTAATGATGTATTTTGTGTTTCAGGTATTATCTGTATAACTTGGGCTTCCATAGCTGGCGAGCGTTTCTGTCGTTGCGGATGGAAAAGAAGAGCAGAGTCCAAAATGCTCAATCGTTTGGTATGATTTTGTGCACATAGAATGAGATATATAGTAGATCTTAACCTCAAAGCTTTATGTTTGGTTGGATAACAAAAACAGCTGTTTAATCACTTTGTTTTCTTAACTAGCTGACAGGCAACGGATGCGTCTGGTTTGGGACAGATGGGAGGTTTTCACAGAGATGAGGCGCATGAAAAGCAGAATGCTTGAATCTGCCCTTGAGCAGAACAGACTCGCAACTCTGCAGTAAGATCATTGTATTTACAAAACTGGACCTGCGTTTGTAAAGCTTATAATGCTTAGCGGATTATTGGTTTTAACACTGTTGTGTTTTTTCACCCGTGCAGCTCAGCGTGGAGCTTGTGGCAGAGTAGGCTGCAGCAGCATCGAGACGTTTACACTTTAGAGGACCAAGCTCTGAAACAGAGGGCGCTAACTTTACAGAGCAGGGTGAAGACATGATCCAATACACCCATAGATCATATATTGTCAACATTGTGTTTGTGATGAATGCTCCTTTCTTTTGTATTTTGTGTGGTTGCGTGTGAACTTCAGTTTTTTCTTTTGTCAAAGACTTGGTTTCAGTGGAAAGAAATGCACACAGCTGCTTGTTGGCAGAAAGAGAAAGAATCCAAAGCAGCACTTCACTTCATCCTCAGACTGAAAAGAAAATCATTACATCGTTGGAAAAGCTATGTGTCTTGTCTCCAAACCAAGAAAAAGTTGCAAGGTCTTTATATACCCGTCTTTCTTAATTTAATATAAACCAAAGGATCATTCATACTATACCTCTTTATGTATATCAACTACTTGTTCACATTTTTAAACTCAATTACATGATTTTATCTTACGATTCCTTTTCTGTTTTGGTTTTTTAGCTGTGGCTCAGGATGCACGCCACCTCCGCCTGATGACGATGTGTTGGAGTAAATGGAGCAGCACGTTGCATCGCAAGCGGAGCGAGGAGGACCGTTTGCAAGCTGCCGGGCATTTGGCCATTCAGAGCACCCAGCGCAGAGCACTGGAGCGTTGGAGAGCTTGTATCCTAATACAAGCATAAACTCAACCTACCTTTCTTGTTTCAGTCTTTTTCTAATAAAGACTTAAAATTATCAATACAATTGTTTGGTTCCTGAGCTTGTGAGTAGATGTGTTGTTGTGCAGAGAAGAGGCGGAAAGGAACAGGATTGCAAGTCAACATTATCATCATCATCTACTGGTAAGATGCCCCCCCCAAATTTTTTTAAAATAAAAATAGGCAACTGAATATAAGTAGACTGTTATCATGTAATGTATTGATCACTGTGTGTTCTTGTTGCAGCGTGCTGGGTCGCAGGGACTTTGTCTTAACGTCATCTGGAACAAAACGCACCGACTGAACAACAACATGGCCGTCCAGCATTATCAACAAACTGTAATTAATGAGCACTCCATCATCCTAATACTACAGTCTCAATCACATACTGTAAGTAATGTTTTTAAAGGTTGAATGTTTTTCATAGACGACAAGTAAGTATTGGAAGCTGTGGCAGGACCGTATGGAAGAGGCTGAAGACAAGAGTTTTCAACCCCTCACACAGATGGCACAGACTAACCACAGGTGCTGTGATTTACGAGTGAAAAACATATGAACTGCTTTGTGTTTGTAGCATGCAAGCTACAAAGATGTTGCGCATTCCATATAAAGGTATTTCTGTTGCATTATTTGGATTTACTTTTGGACTTGTTTTTGTCTTTACAGCACGTCCCTGTTGAGCAGCTGTTTTCACCGCTGGAGAGGGAAACTTGCTGAACAGAGACACATGCAGGTATTTTTAGATCCAATACGTACAGGACAGAGATGTGGACACATTTCTATATATAATCATAGGATGTTTGGTATATATTTCCAACATAATTTCACAGTTTATAAAATCCTTAGGTATAATTTAGGCAAAAAGTGGGTGAAAATATGAGTGATAATTCCTGAATATAGTTTCATTGCAAACTCGTGTTTTTCTGCAGGAATTGGAGCGTCGTGCAGACATTTGGTTTGCTGATCATACGCTGCCCTGGTGTTTCAACTCATGGGTTGAGTTTACTCTGCAGAGAAGACTCCATAAACAGAGGAGACACAAGGCAAAAGTCTATAATCAGTGAGTTACACCCCACCCCGAATTTTACTTGGGTTGTAATTAATTTCCGCACCAAACAAGGTTGACCCATCTGTTGTCTGTACTATGTTATCAGGCAGCGTCAGTACTCCTGGGTGTTTCACACCTGGTGGGGACAATCAGAGAAGCACAAGGAGCAGATGCTTTCTGAGCGGATGGTATGTTAGCTGTAAATGGAAACATAAACCACTGCGCGGTGTTGATTAAGAGCGCGGCTCTGTGTCAGATACTGACAGATAACTCGCTGTTATCAGGCAATTATACACAAGGAGCGGTGCCACTTGCAGAGAGCCTGGGCTCGCTGGAGGCAGCGGACAGAGCAGCAGATCAGTGAGGAGGAGAAACGGGAGGCTTCAGAGCGCCTGTACCTGCACAGACTGCTTCACAAGACGATGGCAGAGTGGAAGGGCAACAGCACTGAGATACGAGACAGGTGAAGGAAACTATGTGCTGCTCGTGTGTTTGAGTAGACTGGTGAACTTGCTGCTCTGTTGTCTAACACATATGTCTGAACACATTTGTTTGCATGTCAGGAGAAATCAAAAGCAGCAGGCTTGTCATCAGGGTGACCTGTGCTGCATGAGATGGGCTCTGGAAATATGGAAAAAGGTGACTTTGCAGTATTTGGATCAAGGTTTTAAAAAGCATGTATTTTCTTCTAAGCGCCTCTGGTAGCCTGCATAGTATCTCAATGAGACCCAAGCACTGATGTGTCCTGCATGTAACCTGCTGTGTGTATCCCAGAAACACATATCTTTTTCATTTGTTGAATATTACAAGACCTACATTATATTAAAGATATTAACATAACACAGCTCCCATGTTTTATAATAACATTTTTATATTCCTATTATTAAGAAAATCAAGGAATCAGTGGTACACATTCCAACATAAATCAGATCACAGTTATTTGTTTCAGGTCTGTGTGTGTGTGTGTGTGTGTGTGTGTTAAGTGGCTCTTGTGTGTTTGGTCAGTTTGTTCAGAGCCAGCAAATGAAGAAAAGCAGACTGACGCAAATGCACCGTTACCATGAAGTTAAACTGCTCAAACACACATTTGCGGCCTGGAAGGTACATCAGCATTTTGTAATCCCACGATTTCTTCAGGTTGGAGTAAAAATGTTTTAATGTTAAATTCATTGTGGCCTGCTGTATTCACAGACACACCACCTACAGATGTCTCAGATCTACGGCCGTGCAGAGGAACTTTACAGACAACAAAGAGAGAACTTTCTGAGGTATTGAACACACACACACACACACACACACACATATATATGTATGTATGTATATATGTATGTATATATATATATGTATGTGTATATATATATGTATGTGTATATATGTATGTGTATATATATATGTATGTGTATATATA
>JAVQJD010018217.1:0-29259 GCA_036023655.1 Nannoperca australis
CATTGTCTCCTGGTGCTGCTCATGGTGGGAACGTTGGGTCTTTGTGTGGAAGTTGGTCTCGACCGGCTCCATGTGATTGAGCCCTGAGATAACTTTGTTATGATATGAAGCTATATAAATAACGTTGAATTGAATTGTTGCATTCAGGGCAACTTTATTTACAGACCACATTTTAAACAGAGGGTGACTTCACTGACTGAGCAGGAGGGTGGGACGTCTGGGTTGTCATCATCAGAGATTATTTCACAGATGAACCTAGAAACCTCCTGGCACAAGAAAAAAGACGAGGTTGACTCATAATTCAGGCTGGAGGAGGAGTTGTTGTTGTTGTTGTTGTTGTTGTTTCCTTTTGGAAACGGGGTCTCAGCAGGTAGTCATCCTGTTTGTCACGATTCTAATTAAGCCTGGAAGACAGGACCCAGAAGCAGACCAACACAGGACGGGATCAATTAAGCTCTTATAATAAAAAACACAGGAATCAGCCAACAGGGAATCTACCTGAGCATGGATCAAAACAACACGCACATGCGAGAAGATGTACCTGGAGATGGACCTGGAGATGGACCTGGAGATGGAGATGGAGATGGAGATGGAGATGGAGATGGAGATGGCTGTAAATAGACAGGACTTAATCATGAAACCAAAAACAGGTGATGCAAAACACACGACTCACTAAATGTGTAGAATAAATCAGAAACTTCCTCATTTGGTCTGGATCATTGTGTTTCCGTGACTTCCTGTCTTTCCTCACTTCCTCCAGAGCCTCTTTAAGACGAGCAGAAGAAGAGAGGGGGATGATGAATTACACAGGGAGGAGGGGGGGATAATAGTCAGGGTGTTAACGATGATGAGGAAGTCTTCTGTTTGGGTTTGATCACATTGAGAATTGATGAGCCGCTGATATTAAGTGTTGCCTCTAAATGGATTCGACGGAGGAGAATATGATGAAGGTGGAGGAGGAAGAGCATCGACAGGAAGCCAAACTGAAATCAATCAGAGGTCAGGTGGGAACACGAGACCGAGGACGGAGGAGAGGGATCATCTTCCTCATCAGGAAGATGTTAGTGTTCATCTTCGTCAGCATCGTCATCATTTATGTCTTCAGTTCATCTGTCAACACGAAAACAATCATCATCATCGTTCAGCAACATTTTGATTTCCAAGAGATCAAGAGGAAACAAATCTACATACACGAGCAGAAGGGACCAATAATACACAACCCAAATGAATGCATCACAGCAGCAGTACTAGTTATAGTAGTAGTACTAGTTATAGTAGTAGTTATAGTAGTAGTAGTAGTAGTTAAAGTAGTAGTAGTACTTGTAGTATTAGTAGTTATAGTAGTAGTAGTAGTAGTTAAAGTAGTAGTAGTAGTAGTAGTTATAGTAGTAGTACTAGTAGTTATAGTAGTAGTACTTGTAGTAGTAGTAGTAGTAGTAGTAAAAAATAAAAGAAATCATCATCATCAGGGTCTCTGAAATGTTCATCATGACCTTCGTCATCTTTATTATTGTCATCAGTGCTGCTGTCATCAATATCACCGTAATCAATATCATCATCATCATCATCTTTACACTCACCTTTGTCATCACGTTGTGGTCCTTTTCATCATCATCATTATCATCATCATCATCATCATCAGTCTTCACCATGACCTGCTCTTCCTCACTGATGTGTTTTCTGTGTTTGTGTTTCAGCACCACGGACAGCTACAGTGTGTGTGTGTGTGTGTGTGTTTATACGTGTACTTGTGAGGACCTGAATGTCCTGCCGCTCTGTTAAAGCAGCTATTATCAGTGTTTTTATAATGACAGCGTACGAGATTTCAGTGTAAAATCACGCGAGACCTCGTGACCGCGTGAGAGCCGACTCTGGGTGTGAATCATCAGCTTTACAAAGCTTTACACTGAGTCTCCGGTTCCCTCTCGGCCTCTCAGAGCGGCGTGTTTAGAGCCAGAGCTGTGCGACGTGCAGACCGACAGCCAGAGACGAGCTGCTGAACACAGCGGAGCATTTAGCAGCTACAGAGGCAGATACTCCCTCCAACACAGAGCGAGCAGAGAGGAAATACTGGACTTCCATTCATCATTAGGACCCAAGCAGCGCTCCATGAAGGCTCATGTTGCTCCTTAACTGCTGGATGTGTAAGTGTTTGCTAACAAGATCAACATATCGACTCAAGAAGGTGTTCACAACCTGTTTCTGTCGCCCCCGACTGGCCAAAACTATCATTTACTGCGGGTTTAACTTACAGTGAATCCTCAGGGGAAAAGCAGTATGCAAATAATTACAAAGCCTCAAAGAACAGCAGTAGAAATCAATGTGGTGTCCACATAAGCACAGCAAAGACGGTGTGTCTGTTGCATCTTTGTGAGGACCTTCTTGAGTTTGTACTTCCTCAGGAGGCTGTTTGAGGACTTTAGACAACATTAGAGAATGTATTATGTCAGTGAGTGTCCTCACAAGTGTAGTAGAAGTGTGTGTGTGTGTGTGTGTGTGTGTGTGTGTGTGTGTGTAGCAGCCCCTCATCCATCACTGTGTATTCAAACAGGCAGCAGCTCTGAATGCTGGCTAAGCAAGAGCAGGAGAGCAAATTAAAAACATTTACACACACAGAGTCAATCTTCTACTCCATCGTGTCAACACAACCAGTCCATCAGCCCCTAACACACACACACACACACACACACACACACACCAGCACGTTTGCAGTCTCCAGTCCAGCTCCAGTCACGCCTGCTGGTTCCGGGATGACGCTTCCCAGAACAGCCGCTCTCAGCGGCTCGGGGACAATTGCATCGGCCGGCTCCCGCGGTGCTTCACCGTGGCAACGATCTGCATTAACAGCTGCCTGCAACCATTTAAACACGCGTGTGTGTGTGTGCTTCTGTGTGTGTGTGTGTGTGCGTGCGTGTGTGTGCGTGTGTGTGTGTGTGTGTGTGTGCTTCTGTGTGTGTGTGTGTGTGTGTGCGTGTGTGTGCGTGTGTGTGTGCGTGTGTGTGTGCGTGTGCGTGTGTGTGTGTGTGCGTGTGTGTGTGTGTGTGTGCGCGGCGACGCTGCTTCCTGTTTGAAGGCAGAGGACTGTGGAAGGAGTTTAATTTGGTCCCAGTTCAACCTGCAGGACGTGACGAGCAGTGATCCGATCTTTAATCTGTTAATGGACATTTCATCAAAACATCACACTGTGTAAAAGCTCACTCACACCTGTTCTCTTACAGGCATCGACCAATACAATGGTCCCGAAACATGTTAAACCCAACAGGTAACATTTTTTACATTTTGAACCCAACAGGTAACGTTTGAACCTTTTTGTTCTACGTCGCTCACCCTCGGGGTCGGAGATCAATGTGTCGTTCATCTTCCTCGGTTTGTTTCCCGTTAATGAACCGGCCGTGTCAGTCACACCTGTGCGTCTCTGCTGGACAACACAGAACTTGTATGTTAATAAACTCATCTACTTCTTCTCTTCTGCAGCAGTGTTCAGGACGAGCTGGTCCTTGTTGTTTCCTGCTTGTGTTATTGATTTCACCTGTGTCTCGTTTCTCACCTGTGTCTGTTCCCCTCGTTAATGTTTTCCATATAAATATATATACATATATATATAGATATATATATATATCTATATATATACACATATATATCTACATGTATCTACAGAATACAGACGGGAGGTGGTGAGACAGTCACACTTGTTTGTGACTTTAAACTTAATTTGAAGTCGTTCAGATGAAGTTTAAATGGCACAGAACGCAGCAGAACATCTGTTTTGTTCTCAAATCATTTCTGAGCACAAAATGTCCTCAGACATTAGGAGTTATAATATTTGGGCGGTCTTCAAAGCCTTTAATTCCCCTTTTTACATCTCTCTCCATCCCTTTCTTTCTCCATTGATCTCCATTCTTTCCATCCCTCCTTAATAGCTTTTCCTGTTTTAGTATCTGTTTCCATTTGCGCCTTCTTAGACTTTACCGTTTCCAATATCCCGTTGTTTATATCTCTCCTCCTTCAGTCCTCTTTTATCTTTATTACCTCCACTTCTCCTCCCTCTCCTCTGTAATGTCTCGCTGTTTTCTTGTTTTTTTACTTTTCTCTGTAACCTCTGGTTTTTGTTTCCCATGTTTACATGAACGTTGCTGCTTGATGACTCAGGTACCCACCTCCTCTTCGTCTGCCCCCCCCCCACATCTCATCCCTCCCATCTTTTAAAGTGAGATGTATGTTTACGATGTGCTGTTAGTATGTTGAAATAAATAAAGAAATGGAAATGACAGTCTTGGCTCTGGAGCACGAAGCAACGCAGCGAGTCGAGGCAGTTTCCAGGAACAGGAAGTCCTCTGAGACAAAACACAAAATGATCACAGCAGGTGCTTGTGGGGGGGGGAGATATTTTTGGCTGAAATGAAATGTGTCTACACCTCCGATGGAAGGTAGAAATCTCTCATCCCGACAGGAAACACACAGACAGGAAACACACAGACAGGAAACACACAGACAGGAAACACGCAGACAGGAAACACACAGACAGGAAACACACAGACAGGAAACACGCAGACAGGAAACACACAGACAGGAAACACACAGACAGGAAACACACAGACAGGAAACACACGCTGTTTAAGAAGCATGATGGAAATACAGTTGTTGTGTTTTGGAGTTAATGCCTCGAGTCTTCAGGGAGACCACACACACACACACACACACGCATACAAACACACACACACATTTAAATATCTTAAATCAACCAGTAACAGTAACTCTAGATGTTCAAACTTTCCATTGATCTGAGCACGACTCGTCTTCATCGCGTTCAGTAAGTGGACCTTTAATCTGCTATGAATTCTGGGTAAATTAAGGCTTTTGTTTTTTAAAGTAAACAAACATGGCCGACAGAACAGGGTTCAGCGTCTGTACGTCTGTCCACATATTTGTGTTTAGTAGAAAAAAAACAAGTAAGATTGTACATGTGTACGATGCTGATCGTTAATATAGTTATATATATATATATAGTTATTGATACTGTTATTGATACACTATTGATACGATCCGTGTTTCGTACAGTACATTTACTCAAATACTTTACTTCTACTCCACTGAACTAGTACTATATTGTACTTTTAACTCCCTTTGTGTTTGTTTGTTACGTTATTAATAGTATAAAATGTGTTTTTGTGTATTATTACAGGCTTAGAAAGACTTTATTGATCCCCAGAGGTAAATTCATAAACTAGCAGCTGCAACATTAAAGTGATTTGTACTTTTGGCACACTTGTGAATGCATGACTTTAACTGTGTAAAAGAGTGTTTGTACACTGTGTTGTTGCTCCTTTTACTCCTGTTGACACAATATCTACATATATTTGATTGTGTTTACTTGTTCCTTAATGTTTAATCACACTTTTATTAACACAACTTGAGAAATGACGACTGCGCCGGGTTCAAGTTTTCCTTTATGTTGCAATAAGAGCTCCTTTAATGTCCTTAATTTATTATTTATCGTCTCGTTGTGTTTGTGAAGGTTTTCCACCTGCAGAGAACCAAAGACGTGAGCAACAAATACGCTTCTAAAGGAATCGACCAGTTGTTTGTCTCTGTTTCATGAACTCTGTGAACTTACATGCAACACTTTATACTAATAATGAGGCAATTCGTTGGATTTTAAGGGGATGATTAATGGATAAATGAATGGATTAGGATATATTAAGGGGTTTTAATGGTTTAGCTACTTGGTTTAAAAGGGTTTTCAATCCCCTACCCTCCCATGAGCAACTGACACAACAGCCATCCCTTAGTTTATACCTTAAAACCTCTTAAATGTTCAATAAAATGATGATTTCCACACTTATGGGGGTTATTTTAACCCCTTAAACCCCTTTAAACCAAACACATAATCAATTTAAGCACCCTTAATATATAATAAGAACCATTAATTAATGGATGGATGCTGGTGCTGCTGCAGAATTGGTGTGTAGGAGACAAACAGAGATCATCAGTCTGAGCAGCAGCTAATTATTATGTTAATTAAGGGGAAAGTCCTGTTTCCCTTTAAAATCTACTAATTAGAACATTAAGTGCTTTGGGAATTAAGAGGTTTTAAGAGGTTTATATCACTTAATAACACTTTAATGAAATTGATAAGTGATGGATTTGTCAAATATCTCAGATTCGGGTGTAAATTAAGGGAAGATTAAGGTACAGAATGTAACATATTACTGCTTTTTCAAATGAATGCACACATTAAGGGATCTCTGGTGAGTTCAGGGGTTATTTAAGGGTTTTTGTTACCGTGAAGGATCAGTTCTCTAAAACAGATTTGAAAGGAAATTGTTGGAGTCCATAACACCTGCAGAGTCCCGACAGACCTGCATCTGGACTCTGAAGACTTTAAGTACCTCTGTGGGGCCCCTGAGACCATCCCGGGCCCCTGGAGGCCTGGATGGAGCGGTGTGAGGTAAACGTTTAAGGTAGATATTGTCTCACCTGTAATCTCATTAGCGTGTAATATGTGCACAGGCAGCGGGCTGCAGGTGGCCTCACCTCGGAGTAAACGAAGAGCGGCAGCACGAGCACCGCGAGCATCAGATCCGCCACCGCGAGACTGACGATGAAGTAGTTGGTGGTGGTCTTCAGCGCCTTCTCGGTGAACACGCTCAGACACACCAGCAGGTTCCCGCAGATGATCACCACAATCAGCAGCACCCCGAACAGCAGGGCGGGCAGGTTGTGTCCGCGCGCCGCCGCCGCCGCCGCTGCCGCGCCCGCCGCCTCCGCCGCCGCCGCGCTCAGGTTGGCAGCCATGTCCGCCGCGGCTCCTCCGCTCCGTCCCGGTCCGAGCCGCAGCAGCGCGGCCAGCGGACTCTCATGAAGGCCGGGCCGGACTCTGGTCCCGGTACTGTGGTCTCATCGTGGTGTCACGGAGACTCGGCTCAGACTCTCCACAGCGCTCCGGTGCGCACTTTACGCAACACAACTCCGCGTAAAATAGGAGGGAAGCAGGTGGAGCTCGGTCTTATTCACCAAAGAAAAACACACTCATAATGTTTTGCCGACAAAGTTCCGCGTGACTTCTCCAGAAAGAACATTTTGTGTCGTGAAGATGAAAAAAAACGCGTTAAAATCCTCGAATCATTAGAAAGTTGAGGAGGAAATCCATGTCTGGCCTCAGGTGAAAGCTCTGGTTGTTGTCTGCGCAGCCAGGCGGCGGTGAGTGCGTCGGTCTGTCGGCGTTTTCAGCTCCTGTGTGTGTGTGTGTGTGTGTGTGTGTGTTCACCTGCAGCCTGTTAAAGGCCACCGGGGCCAAATTAGACGATTAAAGCCGCTTATCGACTGCGCTTTACGGTGTCCTTCAGTCCTTGAGCTCCAGCGGGAGACACAGTTTCTCCATCTGTCCGTCTGTCTGTTCATCTGTCCGCGCGCGCGCGCGTGTGTGTGTGTGTGTGTGTGTGAGAGAGAGAGAGAGAGAGAGGAGCGGTTATCCGCTATATCCACAACTTTATTTAACAGTTAATTAATGAACGAGGACAGTAAACATGTCGCAGAGAGACGCAGTAACAAGCAGTACATACATATATATATTTATATAGTATTAAAATATAATATATACTCTATAATGTTAGTACACTGCGTTACAAGTAAGAGTTCTGTCTAACCTTAAGGATGGAGGCTAATTAAGGTATTTTAATTGGATTTTTTAATTAATGGGTTCATGAAGGAATTAAGGTATTATGAAGGTATTATCTACACACAGCGTAGAGTTTTTCACAACAGACATTAAGTAGCACCAGAAAGTGGAAACACTGTGTTACAAGTAAAGTTCAGCCTCCAAAACGTTACTTAAATCACAAGTATTAGCATAAAAATGTACTTGTGGTACTAAAAGTGAACATATTGGATTGTTGAAGCATTCATGTGAAACTGGGACTCGTTTTAAGTTCTTTTTATAAATCTTAACATATGATGACACTTAATAATTAAATAAATGATAATAATAGAGTAAAGATGTTAAATAAATGTAGTGATTTGTTCATTCTGAAATGTGGAAGTTTAAAGTATCATGTGATTGAAAAGTTTAAAAAACGTACTTGAGTATTCGACAGTACTTGAGTAACTTTCCATTGTTGGTTTTTTACTAAAATACCTTAAAATACCAGTGATTAATCCTTATTTTTCCTAATTAACCCCTTAAAACACACTAAACACATGAATTCGTTTACATCTGGTGGTTGTTTGCTGGATCTCATTGACCATTAATTTGAAAAACCCAAAATTTAAATGTAAAGAAAAGGCCTTAATTTCTCAATGAAGGCGAATATTCAGGCTCATTTTAACTTTTTAATACTTTAGTTGAGTGATCAATTAACCAATAGATTGAGCTGGTGTTGTCACAGATTTGGTGTGTAAATAAAATCAGCAACAAATCAATGTGTAAATTAACAGTCAAGTCATGTTGTCCTTAATTCTTAATGTGATAATTAACAGCTCTGGAAATTATGGGGTTTTCAAGGGATTTACTTTTCAAATGAAGGGGTTTTGATAGTAAAAATATAGTATCTAGTGTTTAAACTGATGACACAATCTGATTAATCACAGACTTCATCTTTAAATAAAGTTTTGTTTGTTGTAAAGTGTCTGTGGGGATTAAAGAGTTTCAAAATAAAAGCCTCAGAGAGATTTGGAGGCTAAAATATGTTGGCGAGGACATTTTTTGCAGCACAGAGTGATGGACTGTGGGTTAAATACCTGCAGGGCCAAGAGGAATCCCCCCCTCCAATCAGACTGCCAACTGCAGGAATCCTCTGCTGCTGTTCAGTCTCAACATCTGGATTTCTTTACATCCAGAGAGCGGAGTCACTCTGGTTGAAGCGGATTACAACCAGAGTGAAACTATAAACTCCACGTTCATATTAAATCACATTTTATCTGAACACTATAAACATACTGAAGGACGTCTTAATGACATCACGCTAGCGACCCCCTACATGCTGCAGTTTTCATTACAGCCACCACATAAACCAACAATATTAATAACTAAATAAAAGTTATACCAGATATCTTATTTACAATGTTGTTGTTTACAACTTCCAAGTGTGGATTACGTGGTTGCTAAGGCGTTGCTATGGGGCTGATGGTGTTTGTAGGTGGTTTGTTTGTAGTGCTGCCAAGTGGCTTTGAAATGGTTGCTAAGGAGTTAGCAGTGGTTACAAGGGAGTTTGAAGTGAACGCTAAGGTGTCAACACTGTAACATTGGTTGCTATGTAGTTGAAACATAGTTTGGGTGGTTGCTGAGCAGTTGCTATGGTGTGGTTGTTAAGTGGTTGCTATGGCGTTGATACATGACTCGTGTGGTTGCATAGTGATTGCTATGGCATTGATACATGACTGGGGTGGTTGCCATGTGGTTGCTATGGTGTCGACAAATGCCCGGGGTGCATTTTTGGGGTGGTTGCTATGGTGTTAATACATAGTTGCGGTGGTTGCCTAGTGGTTGCTATGGCATTGATACTTGGCTGGGGTGGTTGCCAAGTGGTTGCTATGGTGTTGATACATGACCATATTTAGGCTGAAGGTTCACATATTTAGGCTGAAGGTTCACATATTTTGTTGTTCCTTCAGATACAAACGAGTCTCCTGCAGAAGCTAAAAATAGTCCTGAGAGTGATGGAGGTCACGCTGGGTCCCTGAGGGAAACTGATCGGGGCAGACGGGCTGTCGCTCTCCATCCGCTCTGTTTTATTAGTCATTTAGACACATGATCGGGTCTGAACTAATTTGATTATTGATCATTAATGATTGATGAATTATTCACATCCAGAGTGGTCGTCGGGACGTCAGAACTCAGCTGCTGTTGTTTTCACAGTCAGAAATCACCACCGCCGGTCAGACATCATCGGTCTGCCTCACAGGAAACACGAGCGGAGATCAGTCACATGACCTCACCTGTTTCCAGGTGACACTGTTTTTTGGGTTTTTATAAATCCTTGCAGAGACCTTCTTAAACCTGTTTACCTCCACATTATTACACACTGTTCAAACACACCGAATCTCCACAGACACTTTCAAAAATGAAGAGTTTTATTGTCATATGTACAGTAAACAACAGTTACACTATACAATGGAATTACTTTGTTGATCTACCTGTACCATATAATATATATACATATATATCCTAAATAAAGAATATAAGGATTGTAAATAATGATATGATTATTATCGTAATAATATGATTATTATAAAGGATAAATTGAGTTATTAAAGGAAAATACTCGTGTTTTGAAAATGTTTTTATCCATCAGTGGAGCTGATGAGTTCAATGAGATGTTACACAGCAATGGTGCTTTTACAGATGTTAGTTTATGTGACTGCATAAGCTGTTGCCTGCATGCTGTGAAATTGCATTAGGAAAAACTAACAACTTAATAAATACATGGAGAAATAAATCGTAAAGTTTCTTTTGCTATTTTCCTGATTTTTATGAATTGAACTTTTATTTTATTTTAATAAAAAGAAAACATTTATATATATTTAAATAAAACCCACCAATTATATAATAAAGATGCATGTAAAACAATAAAATTGTTAAAAAAGGACATGAAAACCTTCTGACAACTCTCAGTCGTGTCATTGCTGCTGTTTCTGGGAATTTGGGGTTTTTGATGACCTGACAATATTTTGTTGAGAAAATTACAAATATTATAAAGAGATTCAGGATTTCTCCTCCAAAATTATTTATTCTAACGTTTAGAACAGCACATAGGAACAAAATGTGATTTCTTGGTCTGGTTGGTGGCTAATCAAACATTTCTTAAACTAACTGATATAATGTTGATTTCTTTATTAATTAAAAATGTGATTTTTCTGACACCAAATCTGTGACGACAGGGTCAAATTTGTTTCAGTAAATAAATTAAAATCTGGTTACAGTTTCCTTCACGGTGTTTCTCAGTCAGTATTTCCAGACAGTTTTCACATGTTTTATCATGTTCCTCCTTCCACTGCCCTCCAGTTTGCTTCAGGATCCAACAGATGCTTCAACATCCTCCTCCTCTTCCTCCTCCTCCTCCTCCTCCTCCATCACATCCTGCCTGTGGCTGAGAGCAGAAGGAGCAGAGGAATGAAAAGAGGAGCTGAGCTGTTGGTCTGATGATTAAAGTTACTTCATTTAAAACCAACACGTGAGCAGCCGAAACGTCACTCTTCAAGTTGAAGCCGGCGTAACTCAACAGCTTGTAACTTGTTTTTTTCCCAGAACCTAAACTTTAAGGAGCCGCCGGTACGAGGTTCTTCTCTGTTTACACTTTGTTTTACAAATCTCTATCTATCTATCTATCTATATATATGTATACACGTCATTATAAAGACGTCAGAGGGATGACTTGATGAGCTGCTGTTGTTATTGGTCTTCTAGCAGGTTTACTCTGGATCCAGGTCTCCGCTGAGACCGCCGCAAGCTGGTTGGTTGGTGGTTCAGTCATTGGGATCCTTTATTCTTCTGTAAACCTGGTTTGATGTCTGTAATTTGTTTTGCTCCTGGTTTCTAGCTAACTCTGAACCCCCTCCCCCCCAGACACTGACGAGGACCTGGACTCACGAGGGTGAGGAGGTCAGTTGTTTCTGAGGCCTTGTTGTCTGCAGTGCTGATGGATCAGCTGGCAGTGACGTCATCCAAACCTCCAGGGACGCCCGTCTGTCCTCAGAAACACAAAACATTTATAATTCAGTGTTACAGAATAATTGAGTTTCCTTTCCAGCAGCTGTGAAGACACAGAACCAGTCTGATGCTCCTGCGTCTCGCTTTCACATTAAACTCTCACAAATGATCCGATCGTCCCAACGGACCCGCCATTCCTTAAAGGAAGAATATGTATTTTAACTCGGCATATTTCACATAAATGTGGCTCTAGGACCTCCTCAGGGACACACAAAGCCCCTTCAATGACCAGTGGAACCACTGGGATCTCTTTCAGGAACACTGGAAACCTTCTCATGTTATCAACCTCCTCAGGGACCACTGGAACCACTTACAGTACAAGGATCCTTCTCAAAAAGCATTGTGACATGGAGGACCCCTGGAACCAACTCAAGGACCACTGGAGTTCTTCAAAGATCAATGGAACCTTCTCAAGGACCATTGGAACCATATTACGGACCCACAAAACCTCATCATGGACCAAGGGACCTGCTCAAGTACCCACATTTAACACCCCAATGGACATTACAACCTCCTGAAGGACCTGTAAACCTACTCAAGGGCAGGGAAGAGGTAAAAACCCACAATGGTTGTATCCCTAAGTGTCACACTGAAATAAAACTTAGTCTAAGAAAATAAAATAAAATAGTCCAGAAAAGCCAAAGGATTCACTGACAGACTGAATGAGTTTTGGGCAGAAACCTCCTGCAGGCAACAGTTTGAGCAGCAGGAATGAAGCTTCCTGGAGGTGAAAAACAAAGGATGTTTTGTTTAGAGCACATGAACCTGATGGGTCCTCTGGAAATGCTCCGTCTCCGGCTGTTGCTCTGATTTTATTTATGTATTCAGTGTTTTCAGGGACCCCTGGAATATCCTCAGAGTGCTGGAACTCCTCAATGACGCCTAGGGAAACCCCAAGCACACCTGAAACCTTCTCAAGCACCCCTAAAAACTCCCCAAGGATCACTGGAGCCACGTCAAGAACCCTTAGAGCCTCTTCAAGGACCCCTGGAACATCCTTAAGAACTCTTGAACCCATGAAGAACCTCAGGAACCCCCCCAATGGACCCCTGGAACCTTGTCAAACACCTCTGTAACCTCCTCAAGGTTCCCAACAACAGCCTCAATGACTGCTGTTGCCTCTTCAAGGACCTCTGTAGCATCCGGGACTACAGGGGAATCTCATTAAGGATCACTGAGGCTGCTTTCCAGCCTGAAGTCCTCTGCTGCCTCCTGCTGGTCAGCTTTAAACATCACAATGACTTTTTATATTTGGATATCTTCCATATATCAAGACCACAGGTGCATTCTGGGACAGAAGTCACTTTGATGACATTGTTAATAATCTGCTGTGCGCAAGTTAATGTCTTGTAAGTAAGGATCTTTCTGGACCTCTGAGGCTCCATAATATCTTTATTTCATGTTTTCATTCTGCTTTCAAACACAACAAATACAGAAATGTTGTCTGCTGAAGAACAGGAAGACTCCTGGAAGACTGAAACACTTCCTGGACGAGACAGAAACACGCAGCGTGGACGCGAGGGGTTAAACACAGCAGCACGTTAACACAAAGTAACAGACAACAACAACAAAACAACAACAGAAACATTGGATTAAGTTGCACTGATGAAGGGTCACAGGGCAAAAACAATAACAGCGTTTAATTCAGTGTATTTATCATCATGATCACTGCAGTATCGCAGGTAGACTGCCCCCTGCTGGACTGTAAGAGTTACACACATGCTGATTCATCATCTAAAGCTACATTTTACTGAAAGAAATAAAAAAATATATCCAGTTTAGTGCAGTGTAACAGCGTCCAATCCTGTGGTTTGAATTTTGAAGGTTGGGCGTGGCTTTAGCTTTACATCGGCATCACTGATTGGCTCTGAGGCTCAAAACAGGTGTTTGACTTTGAGTTCCTTGTTTCAAAGACACGGTGAGGATTTTTTGTGAAGGCACGTGACGTCATGATGTCTTCACGCCTTCACTCCCCCGGGTCACCGAAGCCGTCACCGAGCAGGAAGTGAGGTCGGAGCACGGACACGATGGGCCCCCGAGGAGCCCCGGCCAGGCTGTACGCCTCGTCCACGCTCACGCCGCGGGACCGCAGCGTCCGCAGGGCGTCGCGGCAGCTGTCCCTGCCGCCGCACGCCGTCACCAGGACGATGCTGAGAGGGCTGCCCAACACGCCGAACCTGCGCCGCATCTCGCCGAGCCGAGCCGAGAAACTCTGCAGAGGAAGGATGCGAGAAGGGGAAGACGCTCAAACATCTGGGACTTTAAGTCGTCGGGATGAAAGTCTTCTGCGGGAGGTAACAAGTAAAGGTGGCGTGTCGGCGGGATGTTGCCGTGGCTACCTGAACCGGGCCGGTGTCGGGCCGGATGACGGCGTCACCGCAGAACAGGACTCTGAGCTGCTCCGACGGACAGAAAGCTGCGTGCTGGTCCAGCAGAGCCGAGAGAACACCTGGACCAATGACAAGCAGACTGATTCACAACATCACCTGGATACAGATCAATACATCAATACCAGCATTATCAATACACTGGTGGTTAAACTGGGCTTGTAGGAGGAAATGACTAATAATGTTTAAGATCAATAAGTCAGCATCATCACCACTGGAACAAAGTACTGAGGTTTTGAGAACCAAGTGAGAAAATGTTTTATAAGATATTGAGAATAAATATCTCAACTAGATGATGGATCAATATTAAATTCATGCTCCCCAGACGATGACTCCTTCTGACTTTGGTGATCCTGTAACTGTTCTCCAGCGCCATCATCAGGTCAAACTTTTATTTGTTTTATGAATAAAAACCTGCAAATTTAATATCAAACTCATCTGTACTTTATGCTAAAGAGTAAATGTTAGCATGCTAACAGGCTAAAACATTTACCTGCTTAAACATCAGCATGTTAGCACTGTAGCATGTTAGCATGCCGACGTTAGCATTTAGCTCCGAGCGGCACTTTGCCTAAGCCCTCCTCTGGAGGTTTATATCCAGCACACATCAGCTGTAATAGATGTAACTCCCCGACCTTTCTGTGACGCCTGTGGAGCCTCGTTTCTGTCCGTCGAAAGGAAGAGCTGCACCTTGTTTTTCCGCAAACTCTCGATGAAATCCTCCTCGCTGGAGAAACAGAACCTGCTGACTTCGAGACCTGCAAACAGAGCGCCGACAACATCATGCCAGGAAGTCATCAACGGGACTACAAACTCTAATTCGTCTCCTGAAGGTTGAAGTGAGATTACCGTAATGTCTGGTGCCAGAGATGATGGTTGAAGTGAGATTACCGTAATGTCTGGTGCCAGAGATGATGGTTAAAGTGAGATTACCGTAATGTCTGGTGCCAGAGATGATGGTTAAAGTGAGATTACCGTAATGTCTGGTGCCAGAGATGATGGTTGAAGCGAGATTACCGTAAAGTCTGGTGCTTCTAATGATTGTTAAAGTGAGATTACCGTAATGTCTGGTGCTGGAGATAATGATTAAAGTGAGATTACCGTAATGTCTGGTAAAGGAGATGATCGTTAAAGTGAGATTACTGTAATGTCTGGTGCTTCTAATGATGATTACCGTAATGTCTGGTGCCGGAGATGATGGTTAAAGTGAGATTACCGTAATGTCTGGTGCTTGTAATGATGATTACCGTAATGTCTGGTGCCGGAGATGATGGTTGAAGCGAGATTACCGTAATGTCTGGTGCTTCTAATGATGATTAAAGTGAGATTACCGTAATGTCTGGTGCTGGAGATGATGCGGGAGCTCTGCTGCTGTTGTTGGCTGTCGGTGGTGATCAGGACGACGTCAAACAGCAGCGACTCTTCAGGATTTTCCTCCAGCAGACGTTCATTCACTTTCTGCAGCGCCTGAAAAGTAAAACATGTAAAGGAATTAAGATTATCTGATGTTAGTCTAGATTTTATCTCAGTGCTTTAATACTTTACTCAGACAAAGAAACACAGAATATTGTAACCTAAACCTCACCTGATCTACACACAAATAAACAATTGTTAAAAATGGTTAAATTTATGACCTGCAGCAGCGGGAAGGCCACGCCCTTTCCGTACACGTCACTGCCATCACCAACTCCACTTTCAAACACCGCACGAGACGTTACCGCGACAGCAAGTGCACGATCAGCATCTTTCTGCAGAGGAGACACGGATCAGCTGCAGCTTCATCTTGTTTTACCCGAACATTTAAATCAGACCGGACACAGAACCGACGCCGAACCAACGGACAACCAATACAGAACCCACAGGAAATCACACGACGACCAACACAGAACCAACATGAAGAACTACCTACTTTATGATTAAAATAACTGAATTTGAAGTGAAAACCTGTCCTGGAACATGATTTACAGTGTATTTTAAAATGATTAGGTCCTGCTCACCAATTCGGCATACATTACATACACAATACAGCCATTTTACATCGATTTTAACTTCCACAATATGTTAAACAGTGTGAATGTTTTACTACTCCGACGGGACGTTTGTAAAATAGTCCAGACTTTCGTGCACAAGTGGGATGCATGGTCATTTAGGTGACCGGTGTTTCTGCAGGTGTGTGTGCTCTTACCTGCCTCGCTGTCGTTCGGGATGAGAAACGTCCTAACTAACTTTGCCTCAGGTGAGTCTTACCTGCTTCACGTCGGGGTTCTGCACCGTGGAGACCATGTCCGCGTCTCAGCCGAAACTCTGCAGGTAAAGAGTGTAACAGGTGAGTCCACCGACCTGTTTACCGCCACAACACGGTAACTCCCGCGGACGGAACTAGTTGTTTAACTTTAATCAAAGTTCCTCCAGAAGCTAACAACTGCCTGTTCCGCCTTCTTCTTCTTCGGGTTTAATGGCGGTTAGCAAACACCGATATGGTGCATTACCGCCACCAACTGGACTTAATTATATCGACCTGAAAATTAATAAAAATATATTCTTCTTATATTCTTTATATTAGGCTTGTTTCACTGTGCAATAGCAACACCCATAATAATGTTAATAAATTGTTTTTTTGTATGTATATACCTTTCTCTCAACTTAGTTTAATTATTGTCTTTATTTCCGTTGTAATAAAGGGTATTTTGATGTCCACGTGGTCAGTTTGAGTGTCTTCTTCTGCAAACCTGTCGGCTTCTTCCTGTCCTTTGTTTCCGGTGTGTGCAGGTACCATTAAAATGCCACCATGTGGTTTCTGTATAACTTGCTGCTGTTGAAACGTTCCTCCGGCTGAACCCTGACGTTCGCTTTAACAGCGCAGCGTGATGGCGTCACTTCCGTGTTTGTCGCCCGTTGGCAGCCACGCCCACAGCAGCGCGTACTGTGGCAGGTAGTTGAACGCGGTTCCGGTTCTCCCAGCACGAAACCCGCACATCTGGACTACCTGTCGGGACCGAGGAGGGAGGCTGGCCTGCAGCGGGTCTGAGAGGAGCCGGGCCCGGGTTTGGAGCGGGTTTGTGGACCACTGGGAGAGAAAGAAGGAGGGAAAGTTTGCTTCAGCTACGGTTCACGGTGAGAAACCCCTCCTCTGTCCCCTCTTTCCTTCCTTCCTCACTTACTTTCTCACTTCCTACCCGCATCTGTATCCCGGTCCACAGGTGTGTGGGCAACCTGACCCCCGGGGTACCTGTAGGTACCCGACGGGTAACCCAGAAACCGAGAGAGGCTACTTTCTGTTATTAACAGTCAGTTTGGTCTGTCAGTCACTCACTTTGTCAGTCTCACCTGTGCAGGTAAAGAGAGAAGCAGTCAGACCAGTCTGCCAGTAGAAAGTGTGATTAAAAGTGAAAGCAGTCAGTCAGTCCGACATGTTCAGACAGAACCAGAAAGGAATCTTTAAAAGCAGCCAGATCAGTCTGCACTGACAGTTCAGTGTATTCAAGCCAGTTAGCGTAGCTTAGCATAAAGACTGGAAACAGGGGGGAACTGCTAGCCTGGCTCTGTCCAAAGGTAACTGAAATCCACCTACAAACACGTTACAGCTCCTGTGTTTAATTTAATATTTAATATTTAATAATGTTAATATTTCACACCACTTGCTTCTGAGCAGTTGCCAAGCAACCAGTTAGTGGAGACTCCAGGAAGTTACTGGTCCCAGCCAAGAAGCAGTCTGGCACATAACCCCCCCTCTCTGTTTTTGTACTGAACAAACAACATGCAGCGTAATGAGCTTTAGTGGGTTTTGTTTCAGGATAGCTGTTTTCAGTCTTTAAGCTAAGCTACGCTAACCGGCTGCTGGCTGTAGCCTTGTACTTAACACACAGAAATCACAGTAAGTGTATTTCCCCCAAAATGTGGGGCTATTCCTTTAAGGACAGAGCTGTTTTGCAGCTTGTTGGAGAGCAGAGGTTGAAACCATAAAACCCGTCCTCCTCCCTGAACAAACAGCAGGGTGTGTTGTCACAGTGGAGCTCGGCTGTTTCTATGAGTCTGAAGTGGAGTGGGCTGAAGTGTGGAGCGCTGACTCTCCCTGTATACAGAAAGCTTCAGATCACAAAGTGTTGAAGGAGCCTCACATTCAGGTCAGTCACAAGCTTCAGAGGAAGTAGAAACATCACTTTCAGACGGTTTTCAGACATCTCTGTGTCGTCTGTCCTGCTTTTGATCCAGTTTCAGGTTCAGTGTCCTCACTGTCCGACCTCTGCTGTCGTCTCTGTCCATGTTAACGTGCAGAATAATCTCACAGGATGTAAATGAACAGCAGCTTTAACGTGTCACAATCAATGAATGAATGAGATTTTAGTTTTTGTGTCATGCACAGGATGAGGATGAAGGTTTGTGCTTGTGGTTTTGAGTGAAAGGTCTCAGCAACTATTGGACATCGGGTCAGTTACGACTAAATACCATCAATAACTAACAAATTAGCAAATGTTAGCATGCTAACTTGCTAAACTAAGATGGAGAACAAGGTAAACATTGTATCTTCTAAACATCAACATGTTAGCATTTTCATTGTCATTAGTTTTGCAATTACAATGACAATTCATCCTCTGGGAACCACGAATATACGTGCACCAGATGTTTCGACAGTCCGTCCAGTGGTTGTTGAGATATTTCAACCTCGTACCAAATTTTGTCCCAATGCAGCAAGTAGACTTTGAGATATTTTGCAGGACAAGTGCAAACTTTGACTTGATGGTGGCGCTGGGAGGAAAAGTCAAGGGATGGCCAAAGTTATTAGGATACATCATCTGGGAACCACGAACATCTGTACAGAAGTTTAATGCCGATCCATGGAGGAGTTGTTGAGATATTTCCTGATCCATCCACCGAGTCCTGCTGCTACTGACTTGTGGATCATGTCTCCGTGCTCCTCTCCTCCTGCAGCGTCGTCGTCAGTAATGTTCAGGTAGAGACCGGCTCCACGGCGCCCCACCATGCGGAAGCATCTGGACAGGATCCGGTTCCGGGGCCAGAGACGGGACGACTTCCTGGACCTGGCAGAGTCACCCTACGCGTCCGACACAGAGTGCAGCGAGGAGGTGGTGATCAAACCTCGCGTCTCCGTCAGAGAGCCGGAGGAGCTGCGGGAGGCGGAGTCAGAGCAGCAGAGCGACGCTCAGGTACAAAACAAACACACCTGTCTGATCTGTGACCGAGAGAATCTGAGACATACATCGACCAGGAGTTCAAGAAGAGACCTCGGTTTTCTGATCCTGATCCCGAAAGTCAACAGAATGATGTTGTAAGCGTTTGTTTGACACGGTGTGTTTGGAAGAAGAAGACACTTTCAGTGTGATCACTTATCAATAAGTGGGTTTGTTACCAAGCTGCCGGTTCATCTCGCTGCTTGTGGACGCTCTGTTGAGTTATTATAAGCAGATGCAGAGACGTTACCACCTTGGAAGAGACTTCTTTACTGTCTTTCATTTAAAGTTATTTTCGTGTGATTTTAGGCCTCACTCACACAGATTTGATTTGAACTTGTGTGCATGGTTCGTACAGAGTCTGGACAGTTTTGAAAACGCTTAATTTTAACCTTTTTATATTTTTAAGGTTGCGTGAATTTGAAAAACATACAGAATCTGGTGTTTCATCATCGACACAGTGAAACAAACCTGCCGTCATATTTCTTTGTTGTGTCCTGGCATTTATAGTAACAATTAAAGGCTTCAAGAGGAGATTTTTTTACCTTGAAAGTGCTTGAAAAGCGGTTAAATTCTTGTCTTAAAAAGCTGTACGAACCCTGGAAGGAGAAAATTACGAAACATTTGTCACACTCTGCAATTAAACTCTTAAACTGATTCACTAAATTCTCATTTTATTTGGGTTAGAAGACTCTTCTTATCTTTCTATTATTACATTTTTATGAACAAACTGAGGAAAAAAATGAAATATTTGTGAATGAGGCCTATCGTCTACTGTTGATAATAATAATAATAATAATAATAATAATAATAGTAATGTAACAGAATCAGAATCAGAATACTTTATTGATCCCTGAAGGGAAATTGCTTTTTGTACAGTTGCACTGCTCAATAAAGTTATTGAGAAAAGAACAATAAACAGTAGAATAGAAATAAAAGAGAAATAAAAAGAATATAAAACTAAAAATAAATATAAATTTAAACGTTATTGCACTGTAAGTTATAGCACAAGAGGCTAGAGTGTGAATAGAGGAGGACCCAGGATTGAACCCTGTGGCACCCCACATGGAGCAAAACCCCCGACCCAGGTCCCTGTCACGTCTGTGAATCAGCCAGCTGATATTTATCAAAGGGGATTTACCTGCTTCAGAGGTTTTTAATACAGTTTGCATCATCTTTCTTATGTTTTTGTCATTCAGGCTGTTGCGGGAACATTTTCTGCAGCTCTGCAGGACGACCCGAGGACAGAGCTCAACGAGATCAAAGGTCACCTAGAAATCGCCTTGTTGGAGAAACACTTCTTACGTGAGTATTCTGACCTGAACGGCACTATTTTCTTTAGTTTCATACATTTTCAAATAAATAATATGAACAAAAGACAAGTGTGTGTTTTTAAAGAAAGCAGCTGGTTCAGAGATCTGTTGCAGCTTTGAGCAACACCTCGGTGTTTATTATGGAATGAAATGTGGGGATTCATATTTCTGTAGTTTTAAAGATTTTATTCTGAAAAACAACCAATGAGATCTGGTTCAGATTCACGCCGACCAATCAGACACTTGGCTGCTGCGGCTTGTCACACGTCCCACAGCACAACAGCATGCTGGGTAATCCGTCAATATCTGCCCGTCTGCTTTATGTAACACACACACACACACACACACACACACACACACAGCTAGTAATGACCCTACAGACCACACACACACACACACACACACACACACTTAGGGGTGATTTAGGACTTTGTGTTTCATATTTTCAAGGTATTATAATTTAGACTTCAGCTCCAAATACGTTTTTAAAATCCACCACTGATGCAGAGGCGAAAGGACAGATTCACCCCCCCACATAACCAATGCTGGTTAAGTGCATATTTGAATGTTTAATAGTTAGAAATCATGAAAAAATAGAAACTTTGAGTAGAAGTTAAACAGGATTGTTATCTGTTAGCTGTAAAAACACTGACAAGCTCAAACTTCCACATTTCGATGACAATAATCCAGCGGTTCCCAAACCTTTTTTGCACTGCCCCCCTTTTGGAGACAAAATCAGTTTATTAAATAACATCAGTTTAATTGCAAACGTGCGAAAAGCCCACTTTATTAAAAAAACTGTCAGAATCACATGAACTCATGCATCAACAACGTGAACACTTTGTTTCTTCTTCCTCGTCTTTGCTTTGGTGGCGTTTGATGTTGATTCGTCGTCTGTCACAAACGTGTGAAACATTGTGTGCGTTGTTATTTTGAAGACGCCCTCTGTGGTGTTTTTAAGGTGGTCGGTAGTAAAATTAGCGCCACCTGCTGGACGTAACCTGACAGTGGAAACAGTGTTCACAGTAGCCCCACGTCCCCTAGTTTGAAAACCAATAATCTGTTATTTGGGCAGAGTGAAAGTAATGGCTACACAGCCGTGGTCTCCTCCTCCGAGCCCCTGATTCATGTCTTTGTTTCAGAGGAGGAGCTGAGGAAACTTAAAGAGGAGACCAACGTGGATTCGCTGCGACAGGAGCTGGAGAGGGAGCGCAGCAGGTGCAGCGAGCTGGAGCAGAAGATCATCGACGTGCTGCGATCCAGGTGCTTATTTAAACTTCTTTATTTAATGAGCTGGTTTGATTCGTGCTTTTGTGTCTGGCACTGACTGACTGGTCGCTTCACAGCCTCGAAGACTCGCCCTCTCAGACACCTAAAGCCCCGCCCCCGTCCCCGCCCCCTGCTCCACCTGCAGTCAGCGGTACAGGTGAGCTACTCGACTCTGTCTGTTTCTGAGATGTGAAACTTGGATAAAACCTGGTTAAATGTTAACGCAGGTGTTGTTTCTGTCCAGACAAACAGAAGGACGCTCTGTCCGACAGCTTCCTGAAATGGCTCTACAATCGTTTCGGCGTTTTCATCGAGGACTTCCGCTTCCAACCGGAGGAGCAGACGGTGGAGACGGACGAGCCGCTGAGCGCCAAGAGGTGACGACGAAAGTCCAAATACTGTCCCTGCAGGTTCAGTCAGCACACGTCCACTTTCTGTAGGATTCATTCCTTGAAAACACAGCAGAGAGATTTACTAACACGGCGACTTCAAGGTGCCATGTTTGAGGCGATTACTATTTATTTATAGACTATTTATAGACTTTAAAGGCGGTTTTGGTGAGTTTTAGTGTGTTTTATGATCTGCGAGGTAAAATGAGTGTTTTTGTTAATGGAGTCTGGTGGGTTTGAGGTGAGCGATGCATGTGTCTTGAATAGGTGTCCTCCCCACACAACCCTCTGCAAAGCCCCGCGATACCTGCACTCTTTCACTATAGTAGAATATTTACTATTACTCTTTATTTATTGAGCATTTCGAGTCGGTTTTGTTGAGTTTTATTTAGTTTTTCTGTTTGTTTTTTGATGAGCTGCTTGGTAAAATGAGTGTTTTGTCGATGGAGTCTGGTGGCTTTGAGGAGAGCGATGCATTTGTTTGAAATCTAAAAAAAGTCTGGTTTCTGATCCACAGGTTGACTGAAAACATGAGACGGCTCAGTGAGTATTTCCTCAGCCAACACAACACGTCACATTCACAGAGTCAGTCTGTGATTGGTCGGCTGCTCTGATGTTGTGTTTCCAGAACGAGGATTCAAACCTGTGACCAACTTCAAGAGGAACCTTTCTGCCTTATCCAGCTGGTACTCCGTCTACACGTCGGCCATCGCCTTCATCGTGAGTCTGCAGACAGACAGGCAGGCAGGCAGACAGACAGACAGACAGGCACTACTGATGTGATCAACACACACGCAAACAAAACATTTAATTGTTTTTATTCTGGATTGTTGATGAAAGTAGGAACCAGGAAATGAAACTTTTATTTGGTTAATAAAAAGAAGAATGCTAATTTACACCTGTAGTCCAGAACAACAACAGAAACATTACTGTGTGTGTGTCGGTCTGTCTGTCTGGTATGTGTGTGTGTCTGTCTGTCTGTGTGTCTGTCTGTGTGTGTGTCTGTCTGTCTGTCTGTCTGTCTGTCTGCGTGTGTGTGTGTGTGTCTGTCTGGTACGTGTGTGCGTGTGTGTGCTTGTCTGTCTGTGTGTGTGTCTGTCTGGTATGTGTGTGCGTGTGTGTGCGTGTCTGTGTGTCTGTCTGTCTGTCTGTCTGGTGTGTGTGTGTGTGTGTGTGTGTGTGTGTGTGTGTGGCTGTGTGTGTGTGTGTCTCTGTCTGTCTGTCGGGTGTGTGTGTGTGTGTGTGTCTGTTGTGTTTGTGTGTCTGTGTGTCTGTCTGTCTGTCTGTGTGTGTGTTTGTGTGTCTGTCTGGTACGTGTGTGCGTGTGTGTGTGTGTGTCTGTCTGTGTGCGTGTGTGTGTGTGTGTCTGTCTGGTACGTGTGTGTGTGTGTGTGTGTGTGTGTTCTCCGCAGGTCTACATGTATGCGGCGTGGCGCGGCTGGGTCATCCCCATGTTCCTGTTTCTCGCCATCCTCCGCCTCTCCTTGAATTACCTCATCGCCAGGTCGGTGCAAGCCCCGCCCCCCTCGCTCTCTGTCAGCCAATCACACAGCCAGAACCAGAACCTGTAAACCAGCTCCACCTAAACTGGGCTGCAGTCGTTTTAAATGTTATTTAATCTTAAGTAATTAAACCTGTGGAACTGTTATACTGACACACATCCAATAATAATCACGAGTTTAAGTTTGAGGGAACACACACGAAGCCCTCTGATTGGCTGACAATCTGAAATTAAAATCTTTTATGTAGTGAGTGTGAAATGATCTCGTCTGTGCCCATGTTTTCCCATGATGCACTGCTCTCAGAGGCTGGAGGATCCAGTGGAGCATCGTACCTGAGGTCTCGGAGCCCGTGGTGAGAAACATCTCTTCACCCCGTCTTTATAACGTGTTCTCTGCCTTTTTAACGTGAGAAACCCACCTGCCGTCACACCTGGACAGGTGAACGGGAGGATCGGCACATGTGGGATGAGAAAGTTGTGTTTACTGACGTGGTTTAACACTCTCAGATCGCAGTTTGTGCCTTTTTTAACATCAGCGGGTGACGTCAGGTGTTTTTACAGCGTTACCGTCTGCTCTGCTCTCCAGGAGCCTCCTAAAGAAGACCTGACGGTGTCTGAGAAGTTCCAGCTGGTCCTGGACGTGGCTCAGAAAGCTCAGGTGAGACGTGACGTGACGCTCAGCCGCCCGGCGGCGGGTGAAGGTCGGCGGAGGCGGCGGCGTACCAGTCACAACAACTCCTTTCTGTTTGCTTTTTGTTTCGTCCTCACAGAATCTGTTTGGGAAGATGGCCAACGTCCTGGAGAAGATCAAGAAGTGAGTCTGTCTGCACACACGTAGTGCCAGCAGGTGAGCTGACGGTGCAGGTGTAATACTGTGTGTGTGTGTGTGTGTGTGTGTGTGCAGCCTGTTCATGTGGGTTCAGCCGGAGCTGACTCAGAAGCTGTACGTCGGTCTGCTGCTGGCCTTCATCTCCTCCTGCCTGCTGCCGTACAAGCTGCTGGGCTTCATCATGGGTACGTCACATGTTCACCTGCGACAGACAACAACCTTCACACCAAACAGGAACACATCTCCTGTAGTATTTTATTTATTATTTAGTTTCTAGTCTCTCTGACAGAAGCAGAAGTGATAAAGTGTGTGTTTCTAGCTCCAGGTGTGTGATCCTGTAGCGTCGCCTCACAGTAACTCGTTATCTGACATGTTTCTAACAGTTTACTTTGTTCAGAGCTGCGATGTCTTTTGACACTTTATGGTCTCACTTCAGAGTCTTGCACTGAGAGGATACCCCCCCCCCCACACCCCCACCGTGAGCACTAATTTTCCATTAACATCCTGCCGAATGAGCTATTAGCAGTTCCTGTTTGCAGTGTTGCAGTAAATCTACAGCCGGCGCTCGCTGGATGACTTTGAAACTGAAGAAAACTTAAAAACGTGATGTTTCTCAGGCAGGTTCTGAAGTTACATCAGCGCCTGTTTTATAGGATTTTTACAAGCGGATTTCTGGACGTTTATTCACGATGGTCATCAGAGATAATGGCGTATAGACGGATGGATAATAACGGAGATCAGGAGGTCATTCTGTGTTTTCTTATTCCGGTTACAGATCTTAACTGCGTCACATTCCTGCTGTTTTTAGACTTCCTCTCGTTATCACAGCAGCCGATCGTCCCATCAGAGTTGTGTTTGTGTCCAGTTTACATTTCATGTAGTGTCTCTGATCAGTCTCCCCCTCCTCCTCCCCCTCCTCCTCCTCCTCCTCCTCCTCAGGTGTGTACGCAGGTATAAAGTTCTTCATCATCGACTTCATCTTGAGGAGTTGTCCCAAGCTGAGGCAGCGCTTCGACACCCCCTACATCATCTGGACCAATCTGCCCACCGACCTGCAGCTGAAGGAGCGCAGGAACCCCACGCTGAGCAGACGGGTCAGTCCCAAGTGTCCAGACCTGCTGGTCTGAAGTCAGCCAGCGTGACGGGATTAAGCCTTGTTGTTTTTCCCGTCAGATATGTGGGCAGATATCTGTGCCAACACGTCCTGAGGCTGAATTAAATCACGTTTTAGCTCCTTTAATGTGAGATATATTCAAATATTTAGTCATTTAAATTAAGAAAGGATCACAATCTGTGCAGCAGAAGAAGAGATATCAGCTTTTTTTGTTACACGCGTTCTTCCTCCTCGGCGCCTACATTACCCACAATGCAACTTGACTGTCAACAGTTTCATCAGGGATTTAGGTGCGTTATGCTAGTTAGCAGCAAGTAGCAGTTCAGTGTTTCACGTTCAAGTCCTTAAAACTCATGTTCAATGAGATTCCAGGTCCTCTGGTCTGGAAAAACAGACGCGCACAGATTCAGCTGACAGGGTTTTTACTAAGTGTTCAAATATTCTCCTTGAAAGATGATTACATTTTTTTTAACACAGTCTGGTGGAAAACAAACATCAGTGTGTTTCTCTGGATCAGTGTGTTTCTCTGGATCAGTGTGTTTCTCTGGATCAGTGTGTTTCTCTGGATCAATGTGTTTCTCTGGATCAGTGTGTTTCTTGTCTCTGGATCAGAGTGTTTCTCTGGATCAGTGTGTTTCTCTGGATCAGTGTGTTTCTTGTCTCTGGATCAGTGTGTTTCTCTGGATCAGCGTGTTTCTCTGGATCAGTGTGTTTCTCTGGATCAGTGTGTTTCTCTGGATCAGTTTGTTTCTCTGGATCAGTGTGTTTCTGGTCTGATCAGTATATTGATCTCTGATCTGGATTCACTTCCTTGTTGTTGTGTTTTTCTCTCAGCTGTCTGAGTGTGAACAGGTAGGATCTGTGTGTGTGTGTGTGTGTGTGTGTGGGGGGTTAAAGTGTAGCGCAGTCTAGAGGTCAGTAGTGTGTACTGTAGTAGTCTGACATCACTGATTGTAACCAATCAGCTGCTGTTATTCCTCTGACAGAACTGATCAATAGTGATAGTGATCAGTAAATATCTGATCTCATTCCTGCTCTCCAGAGGATGAACCCTCTAGACTTTTAATGACCCCCACCCTCTTCCTCTAGCGCCTCCTTCAGGACAAATGTAGGTCAGAACCTGAATTTGTTGCATTTTAACCCAACATCCGTGTTTTTATCCACATTTTTGTGAAACTTTGTGTCTTCAAAATGTTTTAAACTCAATTTTCAAGTCAGATTTTGTCCGAATTTTAAAGTTTGATCATAAACTGGAGATAAATATGGACGACGACGTGACAGCCGACCAAAAGTGAAGCTGAAACACCTGGATGAGTCCTAAGCCCCGCCCCCCTCCATGTTAGCAAATGGGACAAAAAAAATCTAAGTACACCTCAAATCTGCAGCATGTAAATAACCACATGACCTGAGCTCTAGTGCCATCATCAGGACAAACTTTATATTATATTTTCAGGTTTGTATCAACATTTTATATGTTTTTACGTGAATTTTTGGGTTTTGTTGTTTGTTTATCTAACCCTCAGGACAAACTGTACATTTTTGAAAAGGCTCTGAATTATCAGGATATTGTTTGTTCATACTGTTGCTGTAATAAACATTGAAGCCTCTCTGAACACACCTGGACAGGTGAGTTGGCCTGCAGCTTCACTCTCTGACTGCAGTTCCTCGCCTGTTGCTGATTGGCTAATCCAGTATCCCCCCCCCTCCCTCCCTCCGGGATCAGGTGACTGCAGCTCCTCTGGGTGTGAACCGGGAGGAGGACGGAGGACGATACCACAGCACCAAGAGAGGAGCTTTCCACGAAGTCTTCAGCTTGCCGGAGAGTGAGCGCCCTCTGACAGGTGTGTGGGGGGCGGGGGGGGGACAGTCAAGGGGCAGTCGGGGGTTTTTAGGAAGTCGCCCAACGCAGAATTTATTCAGTTAAATGTTAAATTATAAGTTTTATCTCCAAACATGAAGGTCTCTGGTGGGAAATACTGAATTCTTTATCCATTTATGGTCCTTTAAAAACCGTCAAACTTGAACATATGGATCCTTAAAAACCCTGGAATCAGTCAGGTAGCCACCATGTGTAACGTAAACCCCCGCCAGGCTGATTAAACCCCCACATTTCCAGATGCAGGACATGGCCCTCGCTCCAGCAGTGATGCAGACTTGTTGTGTGACCAAGTTCTCGTTGCATGTTCTCTGTGTTGTCGTCTCAGTGTGTGAGAACGGCTGGCGCTGCTGCCTCATCAACAAAGACAGGAAGTCACCGACAGACTACATCCGCAACGGAGTCCTCTACGTCACCGAGAAGTGAGTGAGGAATTCAGACGCAACCGTAAAAGCTAAAATACAAACATTTATCTTGTTTTGATGAAGGTAAATCATTTTAAACTCTTAAACTCTTCTGTGTGAGTGAACTGAGGAGGTGAAGTGGTGCAGATTTTGCTGCTGATTTTGATGTAAATATATATTAAATGTACATTTGATTCAGTGTTTTTAAAGCTTTTTAGTCTAGTTTTCTTCTAAAATACTAAAATATGTCACTACAAACTGTAAAAGTCTGCATGTTTGTTCCAAGTTGTTTGTCTATATTTTAGAGAGTGTAGTTGAATTTAGTCCATAAATCTGTTACTGTTGTCCTTCAGCAGCCGGTAGCACAGCTTACATTACGTTGTCTCACAGGTCTAAATCCTCTAAATCAGAGGTGTTATTGTTGAGTGAAGGATGCTACACGACCAAGCTAGCGAGCTGCAGTGTGTGATAATGCGTGAAGGTTCATTAAAACTGTAAAAAGTTTGTGTACAGTCTCTGTTCCTGACTCTGTGTAAAGGGGCTTATGTCTCTGTCTCCTCAGTTATCTGTGTTTCGAGAGCTCCAGCTCCAGGTCTGGATCCTCCAAGAGGAACAAGGTCATCAAACTCGACATCATCACCGACGTCCAGAAGGTACTGGTTCTGTTCCAGGGTTTTCAGCTTTGTTCATCTTGAAGTTCAACAATCCTTAAATCTTTCAACGTCTCTAACAAAGAGCAGGAAGGTTTTGCTGCCATTATGTTAAACCAGAGAGGAGCGTTGACTTGGTTACTAGCTGCTCAAAGGTTTACACCACCACCTCAACCTGGTCTGAAACTCCATCCGATCTCTTCTGATTGGTTACATGATGCATCATTATTGAGATTATTAGTGGAATATTATGGTCCATGTGAACGCAGCTTCTGTTGCACACACACACACACACACACACACACACGTGCGCACACACACACACACACACACAGTTTACAGGAAGAGAGAAGTGGACAGCCAGCTGAAAACAAGCACCAGTATAGTGGATATAAAAACTCTGCACACCTTCATGAAACTGCAGGTTTTTAAGAAAAGTAAAGACACAAACAACAACAACAACAACAACAACAACACGGTTGCAGCCAATTTTGACGTGTTGTGTCAGGTGTGATGTCATTTACACACCTGAGGGCATTGGTGGGGTAATCAATCACATACGTTCGATAGGGAAGTGACAGGTGAGCGGGGGGGGGGGGGGGAGGGGGGGCACACAGTTTACTGAACAAACGTC
>JAVQJD010018227.1:0-10047 GCA_036023655.1 Nannoperca australis
CTCTCTCTCTCTCTCTCTCTCTCTCTCTCTCTCTCTCTCTCTCTCTCTCTCTCTCTCTCTCTCTCTCTCTTTGAATTATTCATTCTTTTTAAAACTGAGTCTCCGCATGTTACCTCCAATAAGAACGCTTTTCATCAGTACAACACCACACTGATGAATCTTTTATTTCTATCTGCATTGAGTGATTATGACACTGTGGCTGAGTCAAAGACTTGAGCATTAGTGTCAATAATTGATGCAATCCAAAGGACCAGTCTCCAATAAGGATGCGGCTGTGGGTAGGAAGAATTACTCGGTGTAAGTGATTAGTCACTAGTGCATACAGACTGTAGGGTGATGCTTGGTTAAAAAATAAAAAAGTAAGAGTGTAAACCCCAGGCTATTGCCAGCTCCATGCTAGCATTGGTGCTGTTTGGCCTCGTCTTCATCTTTTAAAAAAGCACACAAAACACTGCCCCTGAGCACTTGTTAATGTGTGTGTGTGTGTGTGTGTGTTTTGGTTCCCATATCTTTCGTCTGCAAAGTCAAAACACTGAAGTTCAGTAATTGGATGGACATGTGTACCATAACTCGAGCCACGTTTACCTCCCCACCACGTGCCCTCAGGCAAGGTCTGAGCATAGATTAGCAAAACTGTCTGCAGGACTCTGCGGCATTTGGCTTTTAATGTGAAATCCAATAGTTTCAGGGTCAACTGATCTCTGACTTCATGTCTGGATGTATTATTCAATGCCAGTGGAGGTTTGGGCAGCAGGAGGATGGACACAGGATTACAGACAGGCCAGCCCGTACATACTAAAATAACAATACAAGTGCACGTCCATCAAAGATACAAAGAGCTGAAGTACACAGACAAAATCAACAACTGTTTTTTTCTTCAGTGTGGTGGCATATTATGCAACAGACTGAAACTTGGAGTCAATCCACAGAGTAGAGCCGTGGCTTCAAGCTAACGCTGCAGCTACAAAAAACCTAATCAAAGATGGTGTCTGACCCCTGCAGGGTCATACTGAAGTTCAGCTTAACAGATTCTGTTACAGCGTAAGGTCTCAACAAACATTTTATTTTGTTATTGTCATGTTCAATCCGTTCCCTTGAGAATTGGGTCACCCCCGCCTCCTTCTCCCTCTTTTCCTGTCTCTCCATCTCCATCCTTCACTCCAAGCACCATTGCTCCCCCCACAACACAAAGAGGTCTTTCCTGAGACGTAAACCATGTTGTTAATTAAAATATTCCTCAATGGGCATCTGTGTAGTAATCTGTGTTCACTTCATCCCAGTTGCACATGGATCATTTGACTAACGCACAACTACCCATGCATTAATGAATGTATAATCATCCATATACAAAACTGCTCTGGGAAGAGAGAGATGGAATAAAAGGGGGGGGGGGGAGATTGATTGTTAATATTTTTATGACTGATAAACAACGCAATCGATCAATCTGTGTGAAGCCGGAGAGGCACTTACATGGGTTCCTGGACGGTTTGGAATAATTTGTCGTCTCGCGGTGTTAACCCTTCCAAGCGTGGAGGATGTGGATTAATTGTGAGATGGGTGAGAGGAATGGGCGGGCTTCTCCACCATGCAGAAATGATTAACGCAGCAGTTAGGCTGTGCCACAAACATAACAGCTGCAGTAAACGTCTGAATGGATATGAATGATTTTTGACTGTGCGTGTGTGTGTGTGCGCAATTATGAATGTGTTACATGAAGCTGGTGCAGAGAGGACGTGATACAGGATGTGTGGATCTGAATTTGAGGAATTTTTCCTCAGGAAAGCAAGAAAACATTTGATTATCTTTAAAGCTCAGTTGTGTTATCTTTACTGATTGCAGAGAAGGCTAGAAACAATGCAACACACGCATATCATGCAAAGTCTAATATTTTTCACAAATGATTATTGCACACTGTTTGGGTAGGCCTGAAGCTGTCCCAGTAGAGGCCAGATCATGCAGACCATCTGCAACATCCCATCTGGGATAGTCTATCATAAATGTTGATTTGGCCGAGAACATGCGCTTTCTAAACATAGTGCACTTTGCCAAATAGAACAGTTGCCAAGACGAGGGAAAACATTTGCACAGTTTTCACAGCTAATTGTAAAACATCATCATTAGGAGAAGACCAGTATGCCAAATCAGTCAAATCAGCATCAAACAATAAGCAGAACTTTTGTCAGACGGACTGACAGTCTGTGGAACTCAGCAGGGGGACACAGGTCACTTCTTTTTTAACTTATGCTCACAAATTAGCAGTGTGGGCTCTTGAATATGTCAAGCACTTGAAAGTGAAGTTACAGGTTGTTGCAGCTGCTCCAGTGAATTATGAAGGAGCATCACATTTGTAGCCAGTTAAGAGGTGCGTTTTGGTGACACATAATTTAAATAATGGCATTGTGTTTCTCACTGAATTTGCAGCTGCACATAAATTTACTCAGATTAACTGAGAAGATTAGGTGTACATAATGTACACTACTGTGTGGCCTAATGTAGTGGAAAATAAACAGGAAAGGTTCATGGCTATGGACCATCTAATATAATGTCCCTTTTCAACCAACAGTTTCAGGAACTACAATCAGGAATTATACTCAGAACTAAAAGTCCCTTCTGCGCATTACTGCATCTTAAGAACTGTTAAGATTAGATCAATGGATCTGCTAACTGATTAAAACAACATACTGCAAGGTTCCCGTTTGACCAGTGAGCAATGCCCTGCAAACTCCACCCTGACACTTCCTTATTGAGCTATGTTAGAGGAACTAAATCTAAACCCTGGTTCCTCCATTTGAAACACAGGTAAGGTTTTTAAAAGGGGTTTTGGGACCCTGGAGAGGTTCCTATTATATAAACTGTGTATAAATGAGCTGCTCCGGTTCAATACAGTTTTCACACCTCCAGGAAAAGTGAACTTTGAGTTTACTTTACTTTACCTCAGATATGGCTTCCCAAGGATAAGAACAAACCTCCACAGTCAAGTTAACGGCATTGTTTAACATTAGGTCTTATTCATTTGTTTAATTTTAATTAGAATTGTTTGCGCACAAATTAAATTCGGACTCCATATCAGTCAGTATCCTCTGATTTATTTTCAAATGAAAATTATAAAATAAATATTTCTTTCTATCAAATAATGCATTATCAAACCAATTTAAAACAAATTAATCGAACCTATGTTACCCAAATAGTGACTCTCCTGCCATGAGGAAATTTGCATTTCAATTTGACAACATCCTTTAATGTGCACAAGGGCGGCTGAGCAGCAGAAAGTAATGTTACTCTGAGAGGAATAAATGGAATATGCATGTACACCCGCTGGCAACCAGCAGAGTAATTCCAACATTTTGGTCATGAATGTAACAGTAGGCGTGGTTGTGTTGCCAGCAGCCAATAAAGCGAGCTCTGGACAACATGACACCAAACTGTCTTTGCCACTTCTCACCACGCTACAGGCCAGATCCCAGCAGCAGGTGAGGCATCTAACGGGGGCAAACACTGTTGACAGTGAGTCAAAGTGACAGACAGATCACACTTTACATCAGCAGCAATCCCAAACCACAGAGCGCCAGTCCTCTGCACCAACACCTTCAGTTTCACTCTGGTGTCATCACCCTGCTATCCCCCCCTCGCCTCACCTAAACTCACCCTCTATTGCTCCTGTTCCTCCCTCCCAGCCTCCTCAACACACAACAGACTGGGGCCAAGGGGCGCATTCAAGAAGAACAGCACTTTACAACAACAATGTTCAAATGTTCATGAATGTTCAAAAGCTATGGCCCCCGAGGTGACGTTCTATTGATCGCACAGGATCAATGCCTTTTATTTCTTATGTGTTTAAAAATCAGTATTAAGTATACACGTTTGATGTGAGACTAATAAAACATTCCAATAAAATGATCTTGGACTCCTTACTGGTCCGACCGCAGCTTAATGTCATGAATACTTCAATCTGAAATAGTTTGTATTCATAAAATCATCCTAATGATCTCAACCGACTTCGCACTGCAGTAATGGGAGCCTCTGGGCATCAAGTTTACTTTCGGCTTCAGCATTTGTGTGTGTTTGTTTGTTTGAAGCACACTGCATGCTTTTTTTATGTGTGTGAGTGCACTGTACAAATATTAATCTTAACAAGTCATGTCGTAAAATCGTTTTCATTCTTGAAATAAAAGAATACTTTTTTGTTTCTACAGAGGTGTGCTTTATTTTTCCTTGTTTCATGTCACGGACACTTAGCGGAGAAAAAAGGTTCCCTATATTGTTATATCCAAGTGAGTATTTGTCACTTCATCTGGATGCACCTGTCCAGAATCTGTTCAAAACAGAGCCGGTGGGCAGGAGGCCACACATTCAACACCATTTCACACATCCAATCAACAGCATAAGCCCGGACATATCACACTCTGTCAGACTTCACATCTTTCATGTTTTGCTATGGCCTATTTATATTAGCAACAGGCTTCCGCACAACCTTTAACAACAAGTCTGCCATGTTATCTGTAGTCCTAACATAAATCTTTCTCACCTCTCAGCTCAAAAGTCAAGAATGTTTTAATTTTAGAAATATTCTCACAGCTTTATATGACTCTAATCATTTTCTAATATAGATATATATTTCCAGTCTATATGGGAGTTTGCACCTGGTGATTGGTGGATGAGCAACCTTGTCTTTACTAATTTGCAGCAGTAAACATGTTTTGAGAGAAACATACCACTCAAATTACTTTTTTATGTTACCATATCTGCAAAACATTCACTTATTTCATTTCTTCTCCCAACATTATCCACTGATAGGAACTAAAGCATGATTCCTGTATTTATGGTTATGTTTAAGCACTCACAGCACTTAGTTAAAAGCTTAATTAAATATTTTTTACATCAGCAGTGGATGATATGTAAAATGTAAAAGGAGTCACTTAACTGTAGAAATCAACCTCTGCAGTTCCCCTCAGCTTTCCGCTAACTGTTTTGTTTTTATGAACCACAGCTCTACTCTCACCGCTCTTGTCAGCATCGTTTCCAGAGCGGGCAGACAGCTGTTTTCCAGACAAACAGAGTTAGCAACTAGCTGGTGAGCATTTAGCATTTAGCTAAAAGACCAGATATTTTCCTCAGTAGGCCAAACCAGCTTCTAAAAGAAACGTGAATATTGGACTTACATTCATTAGGTGGCCAGAAACATGACTGCAGTATATGCCAGTGTAGGCTTGCATCTGATTGATGTATAAGCAGCTATTTGGTATAACCAAGTTAGCCACATCAATGTAAAAGGTGAGATGAGCATGTCAGGGTTGTTTTTAATGCTTGTTTCAGCTGCCCCCAAAGCCACCAGTTAATGTGGGTATAAGGTCAGGAAGAGACTGTAGTCATATATTGAAAAAGTAATTGGAATATTTAACTGAAACCATGTTTTTTCCCTAACCCCAATCAACGTGCTTTTGTTACCTAAACCTCAAGATGCCAACCACCATCTCAAGTGTGTGGTGCAAGAATGTAGCACTTCCTGGACTGGAACAACTGAATATAATCTAGGTAACATTTACTTTAACTTTAAAATGTATTTGACAAAAGAAATTAGTAGAATTAACATAATTTCTAGGAGACATGCTTGGTATACATCCTTTTAATTGTCTACATGTGGGGTGCATGCTCATGTGGTTGTAAGAGAATGCCTTTGCAAGCAACTGCTAGCCTTCCACTTGGGGACCAGCAGCATAGACTAAATCTTTCATACTCTTATCCTCCAGCCATATCTGGTCAGCTGCACTGTACAAACCCAGCAGGACAGATCAGTGTGGTTTATTTACACCTGGGATGAAAATGTTTTGAGTGGCTGTCATTTCAGAGATGCGCTCATGTAATGACACGATGAACCTGTGGTGCTGCAGATTTTTCTGAAACCAAGCCACACATTTAGCTTTTGATTAACACTGGAGAGTGATAGATGGGTAAATTGTCCCTGGCGTACGTCTCCGTAGCCTCCCCGCCTACTGTCTTTCCATTCATTTCACCCTCATTCCCCTCGCTCTTTATCCCACCCCTTTCTCCAGCAGCAGTAGGGAAACTGGGGATGTGAACACACACCTCTTTGCCAAGCCTCACAGCTCCCCTGGCACCACGCTGCAACATAACACCTTCCAAACCCTCCACCTCCCTCCCTCGCACTGCTCCCCTTTTCCTCTCTCAGCACGGCAGAACAGCATGTTTGATTTGATTCTGCTAGGGTTTGACCTTTACAGGTTTTCAAGGCCGATACTGATATTTTTGGACATAAACTGCTGATAGCAAAAAACTTAAGTGTTTTTAGTTGCTCCTTCATCATTTGTTCAGAGTGGAAAAGCCTGTGAAACCACATCAGACCATGAAAAAAGAAAATGCTCCATTAAAATTAATGACATTCCTCTGGTTGATTCAGCAGCATAATCACTATTCAAGGCATGAGACACTATGCCTTCTGCCTTTATTCCAACTTTGGTTGAGACAAAAAAAATAAGATCTGGACACATCTATTGACAACTTTCTTCAGCTGGGTAATTGAGACAGATGTGAGAACAAAACAAGGAAATGTTACATCCCAAATATAACAAACATAACAATCTAAATAGTCAAGATTAGTATATGCAACAAGCTAATGTTTGCCACTCCAATGCTACATGTGCCTATGGAAATACTGAGACCCCCTTGATCGCAAACAACATGGACAAATTACGACTTTGCAATGAAGAGAGCGTCACTTCTATCAGTTATTATTGCATTGTGATCACCAAATTGCTGAGATCTTGGAATAAAGCGAGATGGCTAAACAAGCTAACGTTTAGCTGGATTAACTAAACCAGTGTTTTTCAGAGGTAAAACTGAAAGTGAGCATGCACAGAATTATGCAAATAATCTCTCCTTGCAAAGGAAAACCACCATGCACAGTTACACATATGGTGGGTCAAAGTTAAACCAAGAAGTGGGTCCGTTAAGGTGTAAGGGAAAATAAAAAGGGAGAGCTTTGTTATTAATTTTACAATTTGCTTTTGTTTTCCCTTTCTAAATAAGTTTGGATAACCTGGTGGTTTACCTGCCTGCTGCAGATGCAACAGCCAACTGTGTATGTTTCTTTCCCCGTATTAGCAATAGAAAACTTCTCTAGCTCTGGTGTAGGAGTAACCTCTGTTATCGGAACTTTGACTTGCCAATATCGGCCCAGGATATTGGTCTAAACCAAAAGTCTTCAAGCCAGCAACCCTGACAAGATGTGCTCTTTCACTCATATTTTTCTCTTACTTTTTCTCTCTTGCCCTTGCACCTCAGCAGCTGCCTCCAACACTGTAATGACAGTTTTATCAGTTTAACCACGTTTGCCATCTCCAGTACTGGGCTGCTCTCCAGTCCTGTCTGCTGTGTGCTCCGCTCTGCTCAGCTAAAACCAGACACTAACAAGAGCCTCTTGTATATCCATTATGCAGATCTACCGTAGCTCCAGCGTGCGTTTGCTTCTGTACTGTATATGTGCTGAAATCTGTCCAGGTTTAACATATGGAACCTGCCTGCCAACACCTATTTCACTGACACCTAGTCTCTTCCAACTACAACCTGACGGTGATGTGTTCTGGGCAGTGAAAGCTTGGCAAAGATTTAAATTAAAAAGAAAAAAATCACAATATAAATCATACAAATGAGAAGCACATTTTGCCAGCTGTGCTTGATTGATTTTCAAGAAATTCCAAGAAATATTAAAGGTTTTGACCGTATTGCGTCATTGTAACAGAAAATTTACCCAGCCTTCACACTTTGGTCACTTTAAAACCAAGTGTAAACATTTTGCACTCAGAGTAGGAGGTTGTATACCAAGTATAGTTCAGGTCAATAAAGTCTAAACTCTAATACTGTCTTATTACATCGTAAAGTCATCATGAGATCTGAACAAGCATTCACACTGCAAATTCTAAATCTAACCTCCCTCCCACCTAAAGATAGACTACAGCTCTTTTTATAGAGGGCCGGGCAGCAGAATTGCATATTCTATTTCAGACAGCCCAGGCTCACATCATTGTTTGTTTTAGCAGGCTAACCTTCCACATGTATTTATAGGTGTCGAGGCCAGGAGAAAGACCACAGTAGCTCCATAAATAAGCTGCCCGGGCCTCCAGCGAGCCTCCCGACCAACAAAAGCCCAGTCATTTCACAGGCCATTACCTGGAGCTGCATCACAGGGAGGCTGGCCTGGCCTCCAAGCCACGGGAGGGTCGCACGGCTTTGAGGGCAAGTCGACCCGGTGGGAGGAAGGGAGCTTATGAAAATGCGATGGAAGTAAATGGAAAATAACCATCTGCGATGCGCTGTATGTGAGGCTGTTCAGCGCCGTGGCTCACATCATTTTCACCGTCATCCCTCATGTCTTTCATCCCCTTCCCTTCGCTTTCATCCACACAAGCTGCTGCTCGCTCCCATCTCTCTCTCTGTCTGTCTTTCTCTGAACTTTTGGCCCCAGGATCCTGTTGGCAACTAACGCAGATGCCCCCTGGCTCTTAAAAATAGATTAACCAAAAACATCACACACTTGCACAGACACACAAAATCCAACTATGACGTCATACATCAACAGACTGTGTGTGTCACTGCTTATCTCTGCCTCCACAGACGCTGTGTGGAAAGACAGTCAGCAGAGGCCACAGCCAGTGCGCTCTACAGCCCCTCTGGCAGCCAGACCTCGCTGCGCTGAGGAAACTGCACCCTGCAACACAAACAACCCATCAGCCACAGAAGCGCTTCAGTGCTGACTGCTAATCCCGGTACCTCCCTGCAAGGTACAGCACTGCAACACTGACACAGCTGTAGGAAATGGATGTCACCACCCTCCCCTCGCCTTTAATAAGGCTTTTCAGAGTAATGAAATATTCAAATGCATTGTTTCGTAGGGCTATTCGACAGTGGCATTTGTCCTAAATATTGCTGCGCTCATTTGCTGGGTGGCGACAGTGATGATTCCATAAAACATATGAATGGAGAGAGTTGTCATGTGGATGTCGCTGAACACTGAAGGCTCATGATCTTAAATCAGAGGGGAGCGCTGCTGACTGGCGCAGTGGGGGTTCCAGCGGAGCTGCTACAACCGCTAATTTGTCTCTCAATGGCCTTTTACGATTTCAAGGGCACCATAACTGTTAGATGAAGAGATGTTTTTATTTTTCGATTGTATCCCAGCAGCATGCAGTGTGTGTGGTGAGGTGAGATAGCAGTATGAAAGCAATATCTTTGCCTGTTGTGGTAATATCTTCAAGAATACCTGCAATTCAAATATACCAGCTTTCTATGACACAGTTAATGTTGTTGCCAGTGTAACAGAGTCATGTAGAAGAAGAAGACTTATATTGCATGTCTCCTTGTAGAGGGCTATCCTTCACTAGCCTGTTAAGTCATAACCTCAATCTTTGCCGTGCATAGAAACAAAAACACAACTTACTTTCTGTGAACAAAGCTGTCATGTGACTAAAAAGTTAATTGAGTCAAGAATCGAATTAAAATCACAACAAAAGAATAACAAAAACAAGATGCTGTGTCCACAACGAGAAAGAAGCGCTGAAGGTCAAGCCTGGTAGTAATAATCTATTGCCATATTTGACTCATGATGGTGTATTTGTAAGCTTGGCACTCATTTAGCTGCAGTGTTGGGCAGTAACGCCTAACTAAGTAACACACAGTAACTAGTAATGGTGTCCAGGTAATGATGTGGGTTTTGTAGATAATTGGAGCACTGTCTGGAGAAGACCTGGTCTGATTAGGAGGGATGGCATTCATCCCACTTTGGATGGGGCCGCTCTCATGTCTAGAAATCTGTCCGAGTTTATTTGGGGCCCTAAGCCATGACAACTCAGAGTTCAGACCACAGACTTAATACAGTCTATGGTCCAGACCAGGAGGCAGAGTTGCAGTCCGACACGCTTCTCTGCGCTTCAATTAGAGCAGTTACCCACCCTAAACTCCACAGAGAGGGTGTCTTGTCTCCCACCACCTAAAGTATTTAAATCAAAAGTAAACAGAAGGGGAATTGCACATAAA
>JAVQJD010018235.1:0-11656 GCA_036023655.1 Nannoperca australis
CTTGACTCTATTTTCTATTCATTTCACAACGTATGGTGGTGAATAAGTGTGACTTTTCATGGAAAACACAAAATTGTTTGGGTGACCCCAAACTTTTGAACGGTAGTGTATATATAAGAGTTATTGTGTTGCTACAATAGATAAATGTCAATTATGGAAAATTGCATGCCATGTCAAATAAAAAAGAAAAATGAGAGATGAAAAAAAGGGTTGGGGGGGAAAAAGAGTTAAAAATGAAAAGGTGCCCTGTAGAGTTTTTTTTTGTAAAGAGACAGTTTCTGTTCAAATTCAGTGTTTCTCACCAAAATGCACAGTGCTGTGTTTGATGGTGAAGATAATATAATAAATATATTTTAAATCGTTATATCTAAATAGGGGATGCAATTCAATTGAACCCCATTCAATTTAACCCCTTGTTCATATAACATTTGCTTCTCAGCAAATCATGTATTCATGACCATAACTTTATTCAATTAACATATTATACTCAATCTTGAACCCTGTGTTGCTGTTGAGAAAAGCAAAGGGTTAACAAACTGTATAAGGTTTCAAAATAGGCAAAATTATTTAAAATTAAAGCATTTCAGTTAAATAACATTTATTTTTATCTATGGAAAAGACTATGCTTACCATCTTAATGTATGCTTCAGAAGTATAAGTATAAGATCTGATTAGTTAATTTACCACATTTAGGTAAATTAACTAATCAGATCTTTCCTACTTCGTAATGAAGACCAGCTAGAAAATGAATGCAAAAAGTCACAGACTAGGGAGCACTTAGTATTGTCTCTGCCTTTCATTGATGGCTAAATGTATAATTTATTAAATCTGTGGCATTTAACTGGTTTCTACTTGGTTTCTTTTCAAATGTGAAGTTAAAGGGTCATGGCAATTCAAAGTTTCTAGCTAAATTAGGCCTTGCCAGGGCCCAGACACACTTGCAAGGGAAAAGAAAGACATCATTTGTAAAATATGATCTTTGACACACTGTTATGGACTTGCGTTGTATTTTGGAAATACTGTAGATGTAATGGGAAGGATCAAGTTTTTCACCCTAATGAAGCAGAATATATCTTTTAAAGATCACAGCGTTGGAGTCGAATTGATACAGAATACAAGTAACTCTAAACATCAAGTAAAATTCAAATAATACATACTCACCACCTTGATCAGTGCTGACGGTGATGATGGCTACCTGGCGAGGGAAGGAGCTCAGGTCTGACACACCATTGAGGGACTCAATCTCAAAGGTGTAGTTGGCGTGTGCTGAGAAGTCCATGACTGTGACAGTGGCGTTGGTTAGGCCTAATGGTCGTGGTAGGAAGCGAAGATCCTCCTCACAGAGCTGGCACTGGTTAGCCTCGGGGCCACAGCGTTTGCACTGGACATTGTAGGTGAGATCCCGACGGCCCCCAGTGTCACTGGGAGGTGACCACTCCAGCATCAGACATGTGTCATTTAGGTTAAACAGCAAGTTGCGGGGAGGGGATGGAGGGCCTGTTAGTAGGAGAATATTAGGAGAAAGAGATAAATGTTATATTTAACTGTTATACTTTATAATTGTAAAATAATAATAATAACTTATTTTAAATAAATATAAATTATTTTAGCCGATGTTAGAAAAGAAGATACACAATTAGCTTTAGGGGTTTCAACAAGATAATTTCATGGCATAGAAGCACTGGTAGCTTTTCATGTTTGGTTTTTGGTCTCAACTTTGAACAGGACAGCAAAGCTTATTTGATGACCTACGGTCATGGGTGTTGGAAATCACAAATGAAAAATGGTGTCTATCCCTGTTTTGACATAATGGTAACCAATAAAATCTTTAAATAGATTCTACGGGCAGGAGAGGAAATGCCTTCTCTAACTATAGTTCCATTTAAAAGCCTAGCAGATGGTTTTTGACCCAAATAAAGCTTCGTTGAAAATTAAATAGGGATTATCATTTCTTTCACGTTCTGCCTTTCTTTTTCTTGGGTGAATTTCGGCTTTTCTGACATCCTATCTTTCAGACCTACTATTGTGCAACCCACCACCTCCCAATTGCCACCATTTCTTACAAGATGTCCAGAAATGAAAGTTTCTTTCACCAGAGTCTAGACTACATAGGATACTGTCCTATCTCCTGTTTTGGGCCCATGTTTAATAAAGATGCTTCACATCAATGGAGTCTAATCACTGAAGTCATTTTCTGTTGCTAAACTCAATTAATATATGTATACACTTCAAATTGATCTGTCCTTATTGAACTGCAGATCATCAGTGCTTTTTTACTATGTTCAAAAGTTTGCCAATGCCAGAATATTTCTCATCTGACAACTCATCTGAAACAAAAAAAACAAATACAATTTACTGTTGAGCTGGAGACATTTAAGTTCTAGAGTAACCAAGTCACCCATAAAACGATACAGTAGAGAAGACACAACACAATAGCAACATATGGTAAGAAAAGCACAGGACCCAAAATTGACCTCTGAGGTACACTGCTGCTAAGGCTAAATTCTAAATTCATATATTAACATATTAACAGAGTCTGTTAATCTATCACCCCAAAAGCTGTATATCAGACATGTTGAGTGCAGTATAAAATTGTTAGGGTTAAAAAATGTTAGTGTGTAGAGATATTTTTGTGCTCTCTGAATGTGTGTGTTTGTGTGTCAGGTTAAGTATTGTGCTATATCAGGCAGCCACCTGTCAACAGGGTGGAGTTAAAAGGCCTGAGGGATTTGAACACTCCCATCCTGCCAAGCTCACTGTCTGCCTAGACAATGGGATGTTTCCCTCTCCTTCACCATCCCTCCATCTCTCTCCATGCCTACTTTTGCTAAAAATCTCAGTAGACCCGAAAACTCCTCCTACTCCTCCTTCGCTTCTGTCAGCGTATGTCCATTCTCTTTCTGTTTATCTCTTTCTGCCTCTATCGGCCATTATCTCACCTCCTCTATTCTCTCCATCAGGGAGAATCCACCCACCTCCCCTCCTGCAGAGCAACCCCACAGCCATCAATCAGCTACTATTCTCCTCTAGGGGGAGATTGGTATCAGCACCCTCCTTCCTTTCTCTCTTCACTGTCTCCTCCATCCAGCCTTTACACTTTCTCTCCACTTTTATCTCTCCTCATGTGACATCCTCTCTTCCTTGCTCTCCTCCTTTGTCTTCCTCCCAGGCCCTCAGCCTTTAATCTCCATTTCGTTTTTTTACTTAGACATCAAGCAAATAGTTTATGCTTTGGCCTACAATCTTCAGATTAAAATACAATATGTGTGTACACATAGAACTCACAGCTTGTTAGAATAGATGTGCTGGTAGTCTACTCCTCATAGTCTGCTGGGTTGTCACAGCCCCACAATTCTTTATGCACAGTGTTTGTTTGTACTGGGAGAAAAAGTGGCCTTGGAGATTTAGAATGTGCTTTTGCCTGGAAGATTTAGTGCAACAACAAACAACAACTGTTGACAAGCCCTTGAACAAGGCTCTAAAAAGAAAAAGTTGCATGTAGAGCCTGGTGTCTATTTGTCTAAAGGGGGCATTGATGTCTGTTTCTTCATATTTTACTTTAAAAGATCTCTAATATTCAGTGTTTACAAGAAGATACGTTATCTGACCATATTCAGAGTAGAGTTGTGGCTTTTTTCTGGTGTTATATTATATGTAAAAACTGTTGATTTGGATGGTATGAGCCTGGTTATTGGTCTAATGTCGTCATATTTCAGAGGTAAAAAGAAAGTATTGAAGAAGCCAGATCTCTAAATAAACATTCTTTGCTTTTCTTCATTATGTTGTTGTTTTCATATCTAAACCTGTTTGATCAATACTTAGATTTAAAATGTGTGCTACTAGAGCAGTGAATTTAGGGATGAACTGCTGTAATAGCTATCCAGCTGTAATATACTATTGTTGCACTGGAAGGCCTGCAGGTATAAATATATTGCATGGATGGATTTCTATGAGCAGATCTCCTATGCAAACAGTGCATCTTGCAGGGAACTGTAAACTGACAGCTTCTCCACTATGACTTGGCTTTATCTCACCATAAAAGACAAATACACTCTTCCACCCTGTAGAGCTCTCAGACGTGGCCCCCGTCTATCTCAGTGACAGCTAAATGGCTTTTTAATTAAAGGAGAATTAGTCTGGTTAAACTGTAATTTAATGCAAATATGAAGTCGTAATGACAGTCAGTGAATCATCAATGAAGATGGGGCAGCTGAACAAAGGCCATGTAATTCATCCAGAGACTCTCTAATGTACAGTTTCACACCCGATAAGTCCTGGAGACGAGACTGGACAGCAAATTCTGAGCGACCACTGGAGTAATCTAGCAGCTCTAGAGACAAAGCAATAACTCACCCAGACTGTCAGGCACACACAAGTATAGAAATCTTTAACATGAATTCACAATTAACAAAAGTTGCAGTGATAGCAGTGTGGTTCAAAGGTCACCCATGACTCTGATCACATCACAAATGATGACTAAAAGCCTTGTACATCTATGTGATTATGTGTTTAGTGAGTCATAGACACATGCCCTGTTTGCTGGTATACTCACGTGTACAAGCCACTGTCGGAGGGTCTTTCTCAGCCCTGAAGAAGTCCTTCTCACAGCGGCAGATTGTAGCCCCTTCTACATAGCTGAAACTGTGCGGAGGGCACTTTAAACACTTGATGTTTCCAGCATATGCTTTGTAGAAGCCTGGGTGGCATGCTGGGGGCAGAAAGACAATATGACATGAGAGCAAAGCCAGGCCATCCTCATAAGGTTTCTGAAGACATGAGGGCCCAAACATATTGTTTGCTGACAAGAAACCAACAATGACATAATATTTCTAAGATTCCTATCTATATTTTTTGTTTAAAACAGCCATACCGATAACATAAATAAACAAGAGGCAATGGAGTTGCCTGGTGTTAGTCAATAATCATCATGAATGTAGCATTTTCAGTTATGCTAACCATGTCTGGCATTCATCAGAGCATTTTAAGATATTCATTAAAATCAGGTTTTCTTTTCAAATATGGAAATTGATGCAGCAAGGTTCACTAAAATATAATGAGAACATCTGCTCTATTTTTGTGAATTTCTAAATAGTAAAAAGTATGATTTTCATTTTCCATGAAAACAAAGGAGTTTAACTGACACACAAAAACACAGTTATTCATAACATTTTCTTATGAAAATGTTTTTTCTTTTAGAGAATGAATAAATGTTTCTCAACTGGAGTCAAAACAAATGCACAAAATCCACAAATTTTTCTTCTCCCTTCCTGAATGAGAATAAAATGGTTAACCCGAGGGATACTGATAGTCACAGCTTTATAAAGACCAAATTTATATTTCTTGCTGGTGTGTAACTCTCAATGAATAATTAAAGCTGAGGAAAATGTGGGTTATTTGACAGAAAACATACCAATATATTACAGGTTACGCAGGTCTGAGGGTGTTTTTGCACCGCGTTGTTGGGATGGGTTACACCAACTGGGTAATTCTAAGCCTGGTCCTAATAGCTAATGTTCTTTGTGTTTTACTGTAGTTCACATTGTTGAACCAACTTTGATCTTATAGATTTTTTTAATTTTGGGATTCCAATCTTCCTTGTCTTCAGTAGAAAAACATCATGGGATCATAGTTAAGAGAAAAGTTGACGAATTAGTGAGAAACCACAATTATTAGATTTAAATTAAGAAATGCAAATATGTAAATGTATATTCACTAAAAACTGCAAAATTGCTTTTAATATGCAAGAAAACCCACAGTGAAATAGAACCTTTTCTCAGAAGACATTTTTATATGTCACAGCAGGAAAAGAACAGGTGTAAATACTAAAATGAATGGCGGCTTAATAACTTGCTTACTGGGAAATGTGAACAGAATGGAGCCATTGTTAATGTTATCATTAACACCTGTACTCTTCCCGCAATGACAAATACAAACGGCTGTTGTGAAAAAGGCCTATTACTAGAAAAAAGTGTAACTATGATAATAAAAATACAAAAACTTCTGATCTGACCACAGCTTCCATCTGTTTGCACACTAAGAATATATGAGTCACTTGCATCATTAAAAAATATATTTTAGAAAGAACATGTAAGCTTTATTCTTTCCTAACAGATTGAGGGGTTTGAAACACCTTCATTTTGTGCATGGAAAATGTTGCCAAAATGCATCTGTTTTGGGCTCAACTTATTCCAGGAGGCCTGTGTATGAAAGCGTGTAATGAAGAGGCTTTCTGTTGGTTACACATTCACACACAACACATGTATTACTATGAAACAACATTTTTTTGTATTTAAGTTCACAGAATGAACAGAAAATGTTTGCCAAAAATGCATGCATTGTGAGTTTTGTACCACCTTAGCATGAAAATATGTAATGTCTCCGTTGCTAGTCTAAAGCAGATAGGAAAGGAAGCAGTGAAACAAGTGACCTCCAGTGTGGGTTTGATGAATTATGACTAGTTTAAAATGCCTCAACATGTGTACAACAAACAAAGTGAGACATAAACATAACACGCAAAAGCAGTTTCCCTTATTAAAATACTAAGAACATGGACTATATACTTACAAGAATTTGCAAAAGTCAGGACATTAGAGACAGACTACAACAACCTTTTAATAGCATTTTCTCAACCTCCAAAGCACAAAAGTGCAAAAGCCTCCTGTCTGGTAAGATTTCCATTGCTGCCGGTTGTCACCAAGCACATCGATTTAACAAGGTAACACAAGCTGAGCCATTGGAAGGGATTCACCTTGAAGCACCCAGTGCCTTTGTGTGTCTCCATTGCTGCCTGTGATAAATGGAGCTGTAGGGAGGACAAGGAAACGCCTGAAACCACGACTGCTCTGATCAAATGGGAACAATTAGGACGTAGGCAAAGAGGTTGACACACACACACAGACAGAAACATACACACACACACAGCAGGAGTTGACATTAACTGTTTTAGTGTTGTTTATCTGAACGAGGATGGTTTGTTAAAGCTTGTTAAAATACACATATATTGTATTAGTGACAAATATTACATAGTTGGAGTCAGGTCTTTTTTTATGTATTGTTCAGACTTTTTATATTTTACAAACATTGTTGTGCACCATTTCAATAGAAATCTTAGTGTCCCGTGACTAAAGACTATAAAAAATGCTCTACCATTGATGACTTCAATTACAACATTAAACTTATAATGGCCTTCAAAAACTTGACATACACAAATGCGCACAGCACACAAACACGTGCACAGAGGATACCCATATCAATATGACAAGTGGCATCCCCTAAGGCGTACCAAGGCTGCCTCTATCATTAACCTCTTATATCGGCACGTCCTTGAGTCAAAAACCGTCAGTCAACCACCCCACCCCACTAGACCCTGTTTTAGACTCTGTCAACCTAATGATGCCTCCGCCCGACCTTCGCTGAACTGAGGGGATGTTCCTTTTCGAACCTCGCAGCCTCCTGCTGCAATCTGTCTGGCCAGGCTCTATTCGAAGGCCACAGTGGTGCTGTACAATGGCTGACCATGCATCACCCGAGGATGGACACACATGGTGGCAAGGAGGTTAGCACACACCTGCTGCAATGCAGGCACACACACACACACACACACACACACAGACAGATGCGCACCAGTGGATATGGCAACAGCAGTGACAAACAGCACGTGGAAGTGAACTAGACAGATTGTCAAATGTGAATGAAGCCTGGAGATTTTGACTGAAAAAAAGACAGGCATGGTGCCAAAGTCTTTTAAATCAAATACCACTGCTGATCCATCAAGGTCAACAATTTTCTCCTTGTATGCAAGCATGCAAGCAGATGTATACTGTATACCAGGACTTCTCAAAGTCCAGATCTAGACTGAACGGCAAGTCCATTCGGACCGTGCTCAAACCTCGTGTTATGAATACAATATGTTATGAAGTGTGAATTTTTCTGTTTTGAAATTAATACATACAATATTGATCAATAAATTGTAAGTATTGGTGAATATACAGTGTAGCTGGAGATCATTCACAGCGATCATCCAGATGGTTTTAATGTGGCTTATTTCTGTATTGTTGACATTGTAGTCATGGCAACGTTAACTACAAGAAAGAATGCTATGTGTTGTTGCTGTCGAGTTCACACAGTAACATTACACCAGAGAATTTGCTATCAGCTCCTACATCGCAGATACAGAATGTGTCTCGTTTTCACTAGTGTAAATGTAGCTGTAAGAATGTGTCTGTCAGAAATAAGTAACTAACTGAGCTGTGTCTGCCGTTTGAGAACCCCTTCTGTACACTTTGAGTAATGCTGTGATTAATACAATAAACCCCTATTAATACGATGCCTGATCCACACAGATGAAATAATAGTTTGCACTTTTGGCTGGTGAGTATGAGAGCCAAAACAAAATAGCACAGTGGAATGTGTTTGTGTGTAACTACAATGACAAATAATAGTTTCATCAGCCCAAGGGACATAGAAATTTCACAACACATGCAAAAAATTAATAAATGTTAGGGTACCATTTTCTGTGACGCCCATATCTAAACTGAAGGCTGAATACATGAAACACGCATAACATATAAGGCAATAAATAAAGTTGTGATGAAGCTTCAGTGAGCTGCAGTAGGATGTCTTTTAAGTATACAAGTACATAATAATAAGTGTGTTGTTTATTATTATATTTTAAGGATTATAAATACAGTTACAAACCAGTACAAAATCAATCAACATGATTGATCAAATTCATTCAACTCATTTAAAAAATAAAGGTTATAAGGTGTTATGACAATCATGGTGCCTGATGTAACAATAATGAAGAGCGAGCTCCTGTTTGCATTAAGTGAAGCAAGGCTGTATTGATACAGAGCAAACATATTGTATGTTGGCCTGTGAGACAGAGACATAATATAACCACTACACTGTTTGTTGATCCCGACACCAGAGCCCTTAACGTTAAAGTTAACATGTGGGAGCACAGAGGAAACAAAAGCACAGCTGTTCAATGGGGTTGTGTCAAATACAATGATGTATCATCAATGACATACATTTCTTAAAATGTATTATGCATACATTACAATGCAATATCCATGTAATCAATTACAGATGACTTTATAGAAACTAAAACAAAAATCTTGTATGGATTCCTTCCATATGACACTTGACAGCAGTGTGAGGACTTGAATGCATACTGTACACACCTCTGAAGGATGAGCAGCAGATGAGAGAATAGTATCCTGACCCACTGGCCTTTCGGGCACTGATTTAGCACTAGGCCCTCAGCCCAAGGTTAATGAGATCTGGAAGTCATCCAGAACATCGTCAAGCCAGGGGCTCAGAGCCCCGAGCTGGGCCCTGAGACCCAGAGGCAGCAGATTGCTTGGTGAGGCCTGCTACTTCATACCCACTGGACCTGAACAACACCAGAGCAACTGGCAGGCAGATCATATAAGGGGAGTAGACCTGTCTGTCTGCCTGTCTCTCTACTGTCTATACTGTACTGTCATGTCCTCAGTTTAATGTTACATAAACATATTGGTAAGCTAAGCAGTAGCTGTTTCGTTTAAAATAGTTGTACAATATAAGAATTTGAAAAATATTGGCACTAGACATAAAGCAAGTTTCCATTGAACATGCAGGTTGTCCAATATTTACATTCTTGTTTGGCAACAATGTTAAAAAAAATCTATAAACATCTACTTTACTTGTACAACAAACAATATATTCCTCATTCAGCCAAGCATCAACATGGACACTTACTACATTGGATAAATGCACCTCTCACTGTGCAATCATTGGTCTTTATATGAAATGTTGTATCCTTGAAAAAAGATGGAAGTTACACTACATCATGTTCTGAATAATGTTTTGGTGAAAACTATTGAAAAGCATGCTTTATTAAATGGGGGCACCCTGGTGGCCTAGAAGTTAAGGTGACAGCCATGAACCACAACATCCCTGGTCTGGTCCTTTGTTGTTGCTGTCATCTCCCTACTGCGGCTACCAGAGAACTGTCAAAAAATAATCAAATTAATGTAAAAAACCCCATATAATGGGGTGTGTAGTCTGCGTGCATGCATAAATGAGACTGTGGCTCTTTGCAGTGTATAGCTGATGATGGTGGGTTCCTCTCCCGGTGGTCAGCGAAGAAGAACAATTCCAAGAGGAGCACAATTCTGCAGCATTTACTTGCAGAACCACATCAACAAATGTTGCAGAATAGTTCAACTCTTGAAATCAAAGGCAGCGTGGTGAGGAGGCGATGCAAAGGATGAGAGATCATTGCAGAGATGGTGGCATTATAGGCGAGAAGCAGCCTGGAACGTATTGCATATGGGGGGAAAAGGAAGACTATTTTCAGTTTCATTCCACACAAATAATACACACCTCTGTGTCCCTTCTATGAAAACCAGCCTTATTGCTTTTTCTCTGTGCTGACATAGTACACATCTCATGTATACATAGATTCCATAGCAGAACTGTAGTATCTTTTCTTTCTCAGGGGAAAATTACAACCCCTCAGTGCTCATGTAACATGATATTACGGTTTGTGTCTTAACAAAACAAAAAAGCCTGCCAATATCAGTGAGATAAACAGTATTCAGTTCTGTTATGTCTGTGAGCCAACACTAGTCTGTATTCTCACATATAATTCTTCACTGCTTCTAGTTGTAATGCAATATGCAGTGCCTTCTACCACTAGAGATAATGAGAAGTCACTCTTCTTTAGCGTCTCTTAAAAAAAACTGCAGCAACGACACTCTGAAACCTACGTATAATAGTTTCACATGTAATCAGGAACAACACTCCAAAAACACTCAAAATGAAAAGTCCTCAACTCTCTTCTTTGTGTCAGTCTGTCTCTCTTACTCATCAGTCTTTCTCTCGCTCTTCATTACTGCAGCTGAGAGCAGTGAGCGCTATCTCAGATTTGCACTTGAGGATTAGTGCACCTCTCCAACATATCTCCACTGAAGTGTTGAGAATGGTGTTTGCTCAATTAGCGGCAGAAGGTGAAAGAGAAAATGCAGACATCATGGAGTGAAGGAAGTTATTAATAACTATAAAATATGTTTATCTTCATTCCTTTACTTATATTGGACCACAATCAACATCATAATCATCAATCAGTCTCATCATCTTTAAGACACATTATGTCAAAGCTAGTGCTACAGCACTCCACTGCTACTGTGTACTACATGATCGACAGGGTATTTATATTACAGTTCCTGTGTGATATTAGTATTTTTTCTATATGTGACATACGCAAGGTGTATTTATGTTTTCTTTGAATACCTTCTCCATACTGTATCATGCATGACATATCAAGTATGTGTTAGTCAAGTGCATAATTCCCCCTCAACTTTAAATTATTTATAACAAATAAGAATTCAAATACGAATTCAGTTTACCATATATCCCTTCCACTTCGCCTTTCACACCATGTGCACATGTTTGCGCCCCCTCACCAGTGTTCACAGCCTGCTATTTCAGTGATCTAGTGTGCAGGCTTCTGCTTTCAACCCAGTGGTTGTAACCATCGTGTATTCACTCTCTCAATTCAATTCAATTCAATTCAATTCAATTTTATTTATATAGCGCCATATCATAACAAAGTTATCTCAGGGCACTCAATCACATGGAGCCGGTCGAGACCAACTTCCACACACAC